>VDFB02226662.1:0-23973 GCA_007258455.2 Sequoia sempervirens | reverse complement strand
TGCGTAGGAGGAAACACCCACACCATTGCCATTACAGGCTGCTAGGTTTTACATCGTCGCCACCTTCATTTCATCTACCTACATAAATTGTTAAGTTAATTACTAACTATTTTTAAAATTGTGCCTCTTTGTTGCTGCTATCTTAAGGTGATGTTATATTTCTTTTATTTCCATTTTAAGTTTATCTAAGGTGATTGTATTAAGTATATTAAAGTGGTTGATTTTAGAATCATAAAAAAATTGAATATCTACGTGGTAATTCCATATTAAGACAATTTAATTTCATATTTTTTACAATTTTCAGATTTTAATATTGTAATAGTTTAAACCTTGTACCTCACCAATTGATATCATAACATAAATGAAACCTTGATGATTAACAATTAAATTAAAAATTGTTCTTTTACCCCACAACTATTAACACTAACAACCTTAAAATTAAAATTAATAATATTATATAAAAATAATAATCCTTAAAATCTTAATTATTATTTCAAGTATTAAATCAAACTCAATTAATAAATATTTTACCTAATTATTTCTTCTTGGATGTGATTTTAATGCTAGGCTTCGAGGTCAAACAGGGGATTTTCACATTGGATTCTCCTACCAAGGAAGGTTGGAGCTTGTCTCCATCCCAATTTCTAAAATTTTCAGTACACCTTAATCTTCACAAATTGGTTCAGAGTCCTAGCTTTATTTATTTTGAAGTATTGAATGATGTCTTTTGGTTCAGAGTCCTAGCTTTATTTATTTTGAAGTATTGAATGATGTCTTTATCATGATACTGTTTATTTTTAAGTAAAAAGATATTATTACAAATTAAAATAGTTTTATATCAGGCAAAACAGTTTTTCAGGAGACAAAGATGATAGATAAAAAAAATTATTAGGTTTCAGACAGCACCTGTAGAATTGGATCATGGTTTGGAATGGAAAGAACAGACCCATTTAACCAATAATTCTATATCTCATCAGCATGAAAGGCACAAGATGTAAGAGCTGTTAATCTGTAGACCTTATGAGCTCTGCTAAACGTGCACCCACTTCTTCTTTTTTTTTGCAATTTTCTAAATTGTACAGAGTTAGGGATCTGAACCCAAGACTGCTTCTGTTACTTTCAAGAGATTTTTTGATACCAATCTACTGATAAAACTGATAATAGTTGTCTTATTACAGAATTAATGGAGATGTTATAAAAATCTCAAATACTGTCATACTACTCATTGTTCCATACAAGATTCTAATTGAAACAAATTGTATCTTACAGACTATTTGTTCATTGTATTAATATCTCGACTGAGATTTGCTTACATAAGAGATATACAATTACCAACAACCTATTCAATAGTTGGCATGAGTTTTCCAAAGCTCATGAAGTAGATGATATTTTTTGTTTTTAACTGTGTATATTTTCCATCGATGTTTTAGATCATTCAGTGACCCATCATCAGAAAAAAGGAGTGATCCGAAACATCAATTGAAACATATACACAATAAAACCAAAAATAATCATACATCAACATTTTATTCATATAAATAACAACAACCTATACTAGAAATTTACAAAAATTGTGCCTTTAAATGATTACATGACCGTTCGAGACCCTGAAGAAGGAAGGAGCTGACCTTTAGCAATCATAGATCTGTACATTTCAACCAACACCCTCTCTTCATACACATCATTAGTGTATGGATTTGCAAACAGGCCATACCTGCTACCACTAAAGTTCAACAGTTTACTAGATAACTTGGTCATTAGATTTACATATGCATCTCTGAACCTTTGCAGAAAGCTTTTGGGAGAGACCCAAATGATTCTAACCTTTCTCAAAACTCTCACCTTCCAAGCCTTGTTTCTCTGGCCTCTTAATCTCAGCACCCTTAGTTTCCTCCTCCCTCCTCTGAGCCTCTCATATTTCCTCCTATGCAGATAACCTGAAATGGAGTTGGAAGAAGACACTGATGACCCTGCAAACACATAGTTCTTCATCATATCTCTGCACAGAAGAAGAGCCAAAAGCCTTGGAGTTCTTTAATCAGTAAGATTCTAGATATAACATCACCAAATGGCATTATCATAAATGCTGGCTGGCTAATTACAAGTCAAATTCAACAACTAATACCAATAAAAAAGAAGACCGCAACAATCAACTACTCATATGGTGGTTGCTTTCAATGCAAGACTGTGCCATCCAACAACATTAAATGCACATCATGTGACAGATACATGTCAAAGGACTCATATCCATCCCTTTTTCTGTAACCTTTTTCCTCATTATTTACATCTGTTTCATTGAAAATAGAATCAATTGGATTGAACTCAAGAAAGTCTTAACAATCAAGCTTAAAGATAAAGACAAACAATACAAATCTATTGTAGCTTTTGTTGTTACAATAATGTATGATTATGTAGAATTTGTTTCCTCTATTAGTGCCATTAATTCAAAATTTTGGACCCTCACGCTGAATCTTAGGATCATATCTTTAATGATGTAGACTCAATGGTTAGGTTTTGATTTTTCTAATAGCTTTCTTACAGTGTATTATTGAAATGTCAAATCATACAATGAAAATGAGTGGAGAAAGTTCATCCCCACAAGTTAATCTTTAGATTAAATAATTTAAGTTTGGTATGTGTTTAAAACATAATTGATGGGTGTTTTGATATATGGATATATTGACAAATGGTATTATTTTGAGTAAAGATCTTGATAATTTTAAGAAACTTTCCAAAAATATATAAAAAAATTTGATGAATCTTTCATTTTTTTTGAAAAAAAATATATTATTTTATATTGACAATCTTTATATTTTTTTAAAAAAATATTAATTTTATTATCTAGTAATATTTTAAAATCTAATTTTGTGAATCTTAATGAAAATGTAGAAATGTGACATTCATAATCCTTTTTTTATTAAAACTTAAATCTCTATGAAAGAGGGAACTGGCGGTGATTAAAGGATTAACTAGTTTTAGTGTAGTGTTCATGTCTATAAAATCAATGGTGGTAATCAACAAAAATTTGGTGAAATGACCTTAAAATAACCAAATAATTTTATAATATCGTTAGATAAATTAATTTCTTATTTCTATTATACATAAAAATTTAGGTGAATTCAATATAATTTAAATATCCTCAATATTAGTCAAATTTTGAATCCTCAATTTTAACTATTAGTCAATTGACTAATATTTACCATAAAAAATCACCAATAAAAAATTGTTCTATCTTATATCATTTATCTATTTAAAGTACACATTTCTTGCTATCTTTATTTTCTACATTGTATCTATACTTCTATATATTCTAATCTATTTCTCTCATCCATACATCCCGTTACCTACATTCAATTGATCTTTTTTATGTTTTAGTTCAAGTCCATAGTAACAAAATCAACTCAAGTTCCCTAAATTTAACCCTTTTCAATTTAAAATAAAATTTTCAAATCTTGTCATCCGTCACCAAATCTTCTCCTACAAAACTCGACTAACATATAAATTTGTAAAGAAAATTGTTATATTCTTATATTAAAGATATCTAATGTATTCATTTTAGACTCTTATAATTTTAAAAGTATATCTCAATATTCTTCATAAAAATCTAGATCTACAAAACTATTTTTAAAAAAGATATATATGACTAAAGAAAATTATTTTCAACTTTATATAAATATTTTATAAATTAATTATAAAAATATATCTAAAAAAAATTAAAACAAAAAATATATATAATTTCAATGCACTATCAAATCAAATTTACAAATAAAAGACCTGATCCACATCTATAGACCTAACTCTAATCCATGGAAACCATAGCATTAAACCAATAAAATAAAAATTCCACATTATATGATAAAATGGAAAAGGTCATGAAATGTTTCCACCATATTCTATGGACTACAATCTTGTGAAATTTTCAATTTAATTTAGTTTCAAGAATGTTTGACACTTTATTTTTTCATTATTTAATGAATATTTATAACTAAAATTTATATATATATATTATTTTAATAATTCATTAATATAATTGTTTTGTTTTAAGATATTTATTTTAATTTGTTGAATAAGATTATAATGATAGATTTTTCGATGGTATGATGTAAAGTGATACAAGTTTTACAATATTTTCATCACCATGATTTAATATTAGAATGAGGATCTTCTTTTTTTTAATTTAATTGTAGTGGTTAAGTAATAATTAATATACAATAATAATTTTAATTTAAATAATATTTTTTTAATGAATATTTCCTATTTAATTGTATTGATAGAAAGATAGTGCATTATCTATAAAAAAAGAGGGTGGTAGAGAGGCACCCGCAAAGTCTAACTAGACCATGTCCAAAACAAAATTGAAAGAACATTAGAAAGGTCAAGCCCAACAAGGTCTAAGTAACTAAAGCAAAACTAGATGGAGGAGGTTCTTTATCATCTGCATTGCCCCAAACATTTCTAGAGGCAACATCATCAATCGGCTCTCAACCAATGAGAACACTTTCTTCTTCAAGAGAGAGTAGTTTGGAGGTTGTTATTGATGGGTCAAAGAGATGGTCAACTCTAGTCAACAAACTTCCATGAGTCAGGACAATCAAGAGAACCTCCCCACCCACAAGAAGTAGAGAGAATCTAAGAGGGTTGATCCCACCCTCCACAAATAACAATATTCCTAAAATTCGGAGGCTAAGAGCCATAATGTCCACAAGAATGTGGAACTCTAAGATCCCATGTTAAGGAGACAAGGATCAGGTGGAACTCAAACAATAGTGTAGGTGGTGTTCCCCCAATGATCTAATAGTTCATGAAGATGAGCAACTTCAAGTGCAACTTGACGAACTTGCACCTAACTTTACATAAACATAATAGAGAAAATCATGGCTTTAGTATACAAATAATAATGAACATCAACAAAACAATAAAATAAAGCAATATTTCTATTTTTTCAAATATTGAAGAGAATTTTCACTCTAATAATATGCCAAATATGGGTATATTTGTGTGGGAGATAAGATCAATCTCTAAGTAAAAGCATATGTTAGAAAAAAGGGGAAGGCCTAAATAACTTGAAAAGGTTGTAGATCCAATTCCAAGTTTCTTGAATTCTAGGATAAAACCAAAAGAGATGCTTGAAGAACTCCATATGATCACAAAATGGACAATGAGAATTGGGAATACTCATATGACTTAAATGACCATCCAATGAGAAACTCTAATACATTCACCAAAAGAGATGTTTGAAGGACTTCATATGACCACAAAATGGACAATAGAAATTGAAAATACCCATATGAATTAAATGACCACTCAATGAGAAACCCTAATACATTCACCAAGCAAAATGGACTTATTTAAGTGCCAAAACTGCCAACCAAATGCACTAGAATATGTGGAACCAAGTCCCAACATAATACTCGAGCTGCCATGGGAGGTAATATTTAACAAATAGTATTTTTTAACAAATATTAAATTGTAATTGTAATAAAAGAGAGATTAAAGATGTTGAAGGCGTAGGGGCAAGGAAATGTCTACCCATTCTTGCATTGGACTGTATTTATTAATTACAACCAACAAATGCATATTTGATTGTATTTATTAATTAATTGAAAACAAAAAATGCATTGATATAGTGATTTGATAAAAGTTTGGTGCAAATAGGGGAGAGTATGGTGGGACAAATGGGGAGCTTTGGAACAAGATATGGACATGCATCAAAGTGATTTGAAAGAAGTTTGGTGGAATTTATGATCTTGGTCGGCAGCTTTTTGGAGGAGGAATTTAGGGTGTTCAACTACTAGATCCTTTTCTTTACAATCGAAAGAAAATATAATTTTAACGAAGAACACACTATTGTTGGATAAGACTAAAACATTATTTTGGCTTAGAACAAGGAATCAGTTTGTAGCTTTCATTTCTTTTATACTGAACAGAGGAGGCATTGTTCATGGCGGTAGCTTCCACCTGATCTCACTCATGATTCATAATCAACTCTGTTGTGTGGGTTTGTGTATATGCACTCCTAGACGTTGATAAAGACTTCAAATCTGCTATTCAAAGCCAAGCCTGTGATGTACATGGAAAAATTGGATGGCTATCTCAATAGCAATCTCATTCTTAATTGTGTATAAGTATTTTATATTAATTGTTAATAGAAGTATATGTCTAGTTATTTAATGGCTGGGGATACTTCTAAGAATGATTTATAATTAATTTTTATTATTATTGTGATTTTATACAATTTATAATTATTATAATGGTTGAACATTGGTGAATGGTTGTAATGAGTATATTATAAAAGGACAAAGATAAGTACCTTTCTAATGAATTACCTTTGAAATTAAAATAAAGTTATTTCTAATATCATTTAGATATAATCTTTTGCAATAATGATGAGTAGAAAGGAATGATTTATGTCACAATATTCTATGTATTTATGATAATGAATTTTGAGTTGTGAAAGTTTGTTGGTTGTCATTATCTTGTGCAATAGTGGTAAGTGGTCCTACTTTTGGTCATATCACCGATATAATCGATATGCTAGAAGATCATTTATGCCATCAGAGTTAGGGTTATGAAAGTTAGTTTTGTATTTTCTCTTTGATCTGTCTATGTGGTCCTTGTTGAGATTGATCTTGCTTAATATCATTATAGTTGGAAAAGGATTGTATCATTACTAGCCATTGCAAGGCATGATAAAGTTGTAGGAATCTTTGAGTGTTAAGTTGTGTATACAGGTATTGATAGGGTAACTTGTAGCTAGTGGAATTTGGGAAACATTGTGATGGATTTAACTCAATGTGAATTACTAAGTGATTTGAGGTAGGTAATGTGTTATGATCTTTATCCTTCTAAAATTCTTGAACGAAGAAATATTCATACCATTATTAGTTACTAAGTTATGAGATATGATCACTGATTTTAAAGAGTATGCATCTATATGGTTGTTGTGTTTGTTTCATCATTGGTTTCATGATTTTTGGATATTGAAAGATGTATTGTGAGTTTGTGAAGTTCCTACATCTTATGACCATTGAAATATAAGTACAGTTTTGATTTGCAAATATATTGTTGTTAAATGCGATCACTTACTACTAACCATGAAGATCATATTTAGTTACAAGTGGCAAGTACAAATATTGTCTAGTAAATGAACTAGACTATTATAAGAATATTAGGTTGCACCATAAGGTAAATGAAATTAAATTTTTTAGAATATTACTATTTTTATCATTGAGCACATATTTTAATATGATGATCTAATTGATATAGTGTTGACAACTATCTTGGAGTTTTACTCAAGTATTGTTCATGCTTAAGTCAAGTTCACAATTATTGTTGCAATCTTTGCAAAGTTTCAAATAGCTTTTATATGGACTTGAAGCATATTTTCTTCCATTTAAGGAGTACATAATATAATATGATTATAATACTCGATGTCATTGAATCATATTATGATAGAACATCACTTGGAGTCATATTAGGATTTGCATAATTGTTGCATTGTGACAATATTTTGTTTGTTGTTACCTTGTTCTTTGATATGACTAGATTTATACTATATTAATTATGTTGTTATGAATATTTCCATTATTATCATTGAGTGCATATCTTTATATGATGATCTAATTGATATAGCAACTATCTTGACTCAAGTATTGTTCATGCTTAAATCACATCCACAATTATTGTTAATCCTTTCAAATTTTCAAATAGATTTTATATGGACTTGAAGCATATTTTCTTCTATTTAAGGATGACATAATATAATATGATTATGACACTTGATATCATTGAATCGTATTAAGGTAGAACATCACTTGGAGTCATATTAGGATTTTCATAATTGTTGCACTATGACAATATTTTGTCTGTTGTTACCTTGTTCTTTGATATGACTAGATTTATTCTATATTAATTATGTTGTTGTGAGTAATTTATGTGTATGGATTTGATTTAACAAAATTGTCCTTATAAGACGTTATTGTCTAAGGTGTGCACCTCATGATTGTTGATAATTGGGAGCATTATGTATAGAGGTAGTTCTAGAACCTTATCCTCGGTAACTTGCTATCATAACATGTTGAACCCATTCATTAGAGTAAAATTGTGTGTGGTTTTTTCCTTTACATGACCTTCCTTCGTTAAGTTATTCCTTGGTTTCTTTAGGAAAACTATTTGTCAAGGTTGGGAATACCTAAGGGCTATACCTTGCTAATATATATGATAAAAATGGTTGTCTAATTTTGAAACCCATAATTTTTATTGTCTTAGAATTGAAACCCAACCCTTAGCCTTGGACCTACAAGTATAATGTCATGTTAATAGCAAGACAAAAACTAACTTTAGCAATATGGCTGACAATTTTTTATCATAAGTTTTTGATCAAATTAAAACCCATTACAAATGACAATGTCTAGTTTTCAAATATGTTTTTTTTACTATTGGACATATTTTTCTATTTATTAATATTTTTTAAACAAAGCAACTAATAAACTTGAAATGACATATTACTATTTTTTTAATAACTTTTGATTTTATTTTATTTTTTGAAAAAAAATTATGTCTATAACCAATCTAAACATCATTCTCTACATGATAAAAAAAACATATTACAATTAGTTTAGGTCAAATTATGTTGGTTGCACACAAGGAGTTTTAAAAAACACAAATTAGCACAAGTAAAAATTTAAAAAAAATAATAATAATTTATTAAAATTTACAAAAAAAAATTTTGACCAAACTTCACCACCATATGCTTTTTTTCACAAAATTAATTATAAAAATACTTTTATTTAAGTCAAATTATGTTGGTTGTAGACATGCATGTTTTGGCCCAAAACATAGGATTCTAAAAGAACAACTTTTGTACATCTTATACAAAACTAATCTATATTATCTAGGTATTAGAATAAATTACAAATTTTAAAGCTAGGAACAAATCCTATATTTCATATTTTTACATCATATTAATAATCTATGTGTAAGTGTTTCACATTTTTACTCCATCTATGATGAACTTTAATTTTCAAGAAAAAGACTCAGTTTTTGGGCCACAAAGTGGACCCAACTTCTTGCACTCACTCTATTATTTGTATAGGTTAACTTAATCTGGGAAAGCGAAAGTTTGCATCCTAATGATGGAATGGTAGTTAAATTTTATTAAAAGAATCCTAAATATTTACAATTACTTTGACTCAACAATAATACACAAATTCTAAGATTATTGCCTTAACCTTAAGAAACTATGAATAGTTATGGACTATGTCACAGTATACTTGACTAATAAACTATTCAAGTTTAGAAAATTATTAGATATAATAATGTTGGTCAATTTAACATGAGAATTTGGATGTGTGTCAGTATGACTATCATACACTTGATTACTATTTTGTGCCAAAAATTAACAAGGGTAATTAATACCTTGACCCTGTAGTGAGATTGGGAATCCTTGGTTGATTTCAAGAAACTGCAATTGAGATATTGTTGTAATGAAAACTACATGTGACTTCAATCATGTTTGTAAGCATGTAGGAAATCCTTGGGAAAAGGATTCCCTTGTGATCCAAGTCTATAGGGGAGGTGGTTAGGGAATTGATCTCAGGAAACTTTATCAACCCTCCCTCTTTTAGTATGCTTCAACTTGAGGTTGAAATTTACACCAGATGGTTGTGAACCTTCCAATTAATATGTCCTTATTGATGTAGGTTTTTGTTTTCCTAGTTGGTTAATTTATTTTCCCTTAATTTGAGGTTTTTCCTACACTTTTATTAAGCTTTCTTAGGATCTAATAAAATGAGTTTATTATTTAATAACTAGGAGATAAGGTGATGAGTTGTCTCCACCCTTAAAGGATGGAACATTTACTTTTTCATCACTTTATTTAATATTGGTGGTTATTGGTGGTCAATTCCTATTGGTTGGATTTGTCACCTCCATCCTCTCCTTAGTTCTATATAAACTCACTACCTAGCTTGTGTATTGTGAAGTATTGAAATGTGTAAATACAAAAACAATAGATAAAACACAATCAATGAAACATTATATTAGAGAGAATTAAAATAACAATAATCAAATTGAAAGAACAAGTTCTCTCTAAAGTCATCCCATTGTTCTCTATCTTCAAGGATTCATTAAATCATAATGGTTCTCAGATTGTGTATGCACTATGACTATTAGAATGACAACCTGAAGAACGAGATGTTGGAAATACAATAAACCTATTCCTACATGATTGATTGAACTATATGGTAGTGATGCTATGATAATGATGCTTGTGATAAGGATATGGTGCTAAATGTTGTGATGCAAATACTGTATGAAAACTACTATGATAACTAAAATGCAACTATTGGAAAAGACATGATTATAAACTAATATTCTCTAAAATGCTCATTGTTAAATGCTCAAATGCTAAATGCTCACAAATGCTCTAATGAAAATTTTGCAGAGTAAGATTGCTCAAAGTTGGGATATGAAATGTTGTAGAATGAGGTTGCATTTATAGAATTCCTAAGGCATATTCTGATGTGGCAGCAACCAACGGTCAGGATTTTAGCTGAAAAGATCGAGGGTGGAGGATGAAGAAGTTAGAGAGAATCAAGGAGAGTGTTCCCTTTAATAGACACTTTTCCAAGTGTGAGAGAGAATAAATGGAGGAAGAGAGCCAAGTTTCTCAAGTTTGTTTCAGGATTTGTTGAAAGCAATGCCAATTTAAATATTAAGGATATTTAAATTCATGAGACACATCATGAGGTGGCAAGAGGAAAAAGTTGTAGACATGTGACTAAATTTAAATTTTAGAATTTAAATTTAATAAGAGGAAAGATAATTAAATAAGACAAACTATTCAAATTTGTTTGTTTAATTAAGATTAGAAGAATGTGATTTAAGATAGAAGAATTAGAAAATGAACTGTATAAATAAATTTAGAATTTATTTATAAGTAGACGAAATAAAAGGTTTATTAATTAAATAGCTTGTATTTAATTAATTGATTATCTAGACTGATTTTAGGTGTATACAGCTTGTATTTACATATTTTTGCATACTCTTGCATACTTTGGCACACATGTACATTGATGCATGTAGTCATTATTTTGTAGATTTTCTTTGAGATCCTAATGCAATCTTGTCACCTTGACATTTGCATATCTCTTGGAATCTCAGCTCTGTAATTGTGTTATTCCATTTATAGTTTTATAGCTTATCTCTCTCATAGAAATACCTTGGTTATTCAATCTATTCCAGATTTCTAACATGGTATCAAAGCTTAGATTTTGAGATTTTTGAGTACTTGGATTCCTAATTAAGAGATTAAAAAAAATTGTATGATCTTGTAAATTCATGTATGCTCTTCTCTTGAGTTTTATACAATCTAGAGAATCATAAAGGAATTATAAAAGATTTAATAATCCTATATTTGCATGTGTGTTTTTGGTGATATTTGGTGATTGCAGCTATTTTGACTATAGTGGCAGCATTTTTTACCATGTCATTACATGTGGGAGGCTCGATAAAGTTAGATCTAGCTTTTGTTTCAGTCTATTTGGCCACCATATGTCATAGTAGCAAACAAGGGTTTGAAACTCAAATTTAGCAAACAACTTTTTGCAGGAGCATTTTTTGCCTAAATGGACCTTTCCATTGTACTTAGATGGCTTAAAAACTCCTATTTTCATATAAAATTTGTCCATTTTATACGAATTCGATTTTTGACAAATTTTTATTTTGGTAGGAGGGTCGTCACTACATGTTAAATTCAACCATTTTTAAAAAAAATATAACTTTTTTCCATAGTCTTCATTTTTGGAAAACAAGATATCATTGGAAAGATGGAGATGATCACTTTCCATCCACAAAGGTATTGAAAAAAAATGTTATTTTCTATTAGATATTGTAGGTTGAAGTTGTATTTTTCTTTAACGAGCTATAACTTTTGCCCCAAAGCTTCGTTTTTCAAAAACAAGTAGGCATTGGAAAGTATTGAAGAGAACTAGACATAGCTACAGGGCTAATTTTTCTGATTTTGTATCAAGTTCATTTTGTATCAAATTTTGAATTTTTAGCCATTGTGCGCCTATCGACCATTGTATATTAGAAAAGGATTTGTAAATGTACTAATCAAAAAGTGCCAACATTGTAATATCTTAGGGAAGTGATTTTTGAGACTAGTGGAAAGGAGGGTGTCTCTTGGTGTCTCTTTTGCACTTTGCATTCTATTTTTGTGCACTCACAAACAATCTTCATTTCTACCTAAAATGGATCAAGTAAAAATTCTTATGCTAACACCCTACAATTATTTTGATTGGAAAAGTAAAATGACACTATAATTGAAAATTTATGGATTGCATAGGGTAACAATGGGACTAGAAATTGAACCAATTGTTGATGCAGAAAATCCAAAATGGTTTAATAAGTGTGATGAAGCATTGGAACCTTGTGTATATCTATATCTCCATATTTTCTCTCATGTTGAATCTTTGTCTTCACCAAATGAAGTTTAGAAAGCATTGGAAAAACTCTTTGGTACACAAGATGAATTAAGAGGCCATCGATTGGAGAATACGTTAATAGGGTTAAGTCCTTCAAGTTTTGATACAATACAAGACTTCTTCACCAAACTAAAGGCCATAAGATTGCAATCAAAACAGTGTGGAATTGAGAAAGATCATAAAAAATTGGTCTTAGGTATTCTCTCTAAACTTGGTCCAAACTATTCAGTCTTTGTTTCTACATTCTATGTCACTAAAATTGCCTTAGGAGCTTCCTACACAATGCATTCTCTTGATGTGTTTGCTAATGAAATCACAAAAGAATGGGACAAGCTGGTTCAAATGGTTACTATCAAATCTTCTAAGTCTCATGCCTTGGTTACAAGTTGGGGCAATAAAGATCAGAAAGATAATGACAAAAAAAATAAGAAACAATTTAAGAATTAAGGAGAGAATTCTTCATATGTAGTTTTTTCTTGCTCCCTTTAAACCCTCTCTTGCTCCTTTTTCTACTCTTTTTCCTTCCTTTGTAAAATTTTTAGCTGCTCTTTTTCTTGACATTGTATTTCTATATCCACTTTGGCTTGCTCCTTCAATTCCCTTGTCACAAAATGTACTACCTTTTTCTCAATTTTCTCTCTTTTGGGCTTTGAGGTCATCTAGTTCTTTCTTTATTTGCTCCTACTGCATTAAGAGACTCATGTAGTCATCTATTTTTAATAGCTAAGATTGTTAGCTCAACCAAATCCACTATTGCCAACATTCTTGGATGTTTTATTGATAATATGCACAAGAAGCTTGAGGAATTTGCTAATGGTTGAATCTATTTGGGAATCCATTGTCTGATTCAATTGTGAGTTGATGTTGCCTTCTTCATTGTGAACTACCTCGATATCTTGGTTGAAGTTTACATTGCCTCCACCATTTAAACCTCCACATTCAACATAGTAATGTACCATTTCTAGTACAATGAATGTGGCTAGTGGAGATGGGAACAAAAAAAACCATGTTCTTCATGGCAATGTAAATTGATACCTAGATTCATAGTTCCCTGCAGCAACCATGATGGTTGGCTTGGCTGCAAAGGAAGACTAATTCCATCTTCCAATTCCTAATGCTGACTATTTTCCATGTCATCAGACACTTGATCAACCACTAGGTGTACTTGGGAATCATTAGGAGTACTTTGAGGTGTATGTGTTGTACCCTCCTCTACTTATGGTTTTGATGTTGAACAATGCAATTTACCATCTGCAAGATTAGATAGCAATGGGTTGGTCACTTCATCTGGTGAAACATCAACTCTTGATAGACTAAGGATGGTGTACATTGTAGAAGCATCAGCATGTATTCGAAATTGAAACATATCGCTAGGACATGTTTCCTCCATGAGTGCATTGAGACTGAAGGGTCATATTCATGTCCTTTTGAATCATGTTGTGATATTGGACATTGTCAACACTCTTTTTAGTGACTTCTTTCCTAGTTCTAATATCACTTACAACATATTGGAATTCACATGCATAAACAATATAACTTAAAACCCCATATGTGCACTTACAACATAGTGGGTAGAATATTTACATTGTATACAACAAATAAGCATTCACAATATAACTGAAAACTTCATATATGCCCTTACAGAACCATGGGTAGAACATTTACATCTTATACAACAAATAGGAATTCACAGGAATAAACAATATAACTTAAAACCCCATCAATGCACTTATAGCACAGTGGGTAGAACATTTACATCATATACAACAGATTAGCATGCACATGCATAAACAATATAACTTTAAACCCCATATATGCAATTACAACACAATGGGTATAATATTTACATTGTATACAATAGATTGGCATTCACACACATAAACAATATAACTTAAAACCCCATATATGCACTTACAACACAGTGGGTAGAATATTTACATCATATACAACAGATAGGCATTCATAGGCCCATAAACAATATAACTTAAAACCCCATATATGCACTTACAGCACCATGGGTAGAACATTGACATCATATTCAACAGATAAGCATTCACACACATAAACAATATTACTTAAAACTCTATATATGCACTTACAACACAATGGGTAGAAAATTTACATCGTATACAATAGATTGGAATTCACGAGCATAAAAATATAACTTAAAACCCCATATATGCACGTACAGCATAGTAGGTTTAAAATTTACATCATATACAATAGATTGGAATTCACAAGAATAAACAATATAACTTAAAACCCTTATATGCACTTGCAGCACACTAGCTAGAACATTTACATTGTATACAACATATTGCCATTCAAAGGTATAAACAAAATAAATTAAAACCTCATATATGCACTTACGAGACACTAGCTAGAAAATTTGCATTCACACTTTACAACATACCATGTGATATAACATAGATAGGCATGTAGAGTATATGTTATAGCAATAAAATGCTTGGAAGAATATGCAAATTTCTTGTGTTAATTTTTTTTTTTTGCCTCATTTTCTTACACTGATGCCTCCACTAAAATATGTTAGAGTAATCATGTATTAGCTAATAATTAATTAATTTTTAACTAATTATCACGCTAATTTCATTTCATGCACTTAAGCTAAACTTAGGAGTGTTTTTTCCTATTAACTAGAGTGAGCTATTATTAGATCATTTGGTCTCATCACATAGGATGATGACACTTGTCATGATCTAATCCCTCAATCATTTAGGGTTTTCTATTATAAAGCACTCTTTGTCATTGTAACTCTAAGCAAGCTTTTCATTCTATAAGTTTTTCTAGTTGAGGATATAGAAGATCATTGTTTGAAGCTCTCTTGCGTGGAAGGTGTTTTTCTCATTGTTTGATCATGTGTCTCATGTTTTTCACAATCTAACATGGTATCAAAGTTTGGATTTAGTGAACCCCTTCTCAATTTTTGAGGGTTTCTTCAACTAGGGTTACAAGGGCTTCAAATCTAGAATCTTCATATTTTTTTGTAAGTTTTGGAGTTGGGTATTTTTTGTTGTATTTTGGCATGAAAAGGACCTCACCATTGCATTCAAGAGGCCAAATTGATGAATTTTGACTATAAATTTTCCCTATTTCACCTTTGGGAGCTTCTGAGGCAATTTTTTTTGCTAGGAGGTCATACAACCGCTACACACCATACCGTACAATGGATTTGTCACAAAATAAAAAATAAAAAAAATAAAAAAGGTGTGGAGCATGCTCAAGCACACTTTTCATGAAACAACACCCAAGAAGTGACACCCCTATGCCCCCACTAACCAACAACTCAAGGACCGCTACAACAATGGCTAAGCCACTAGCCACTAGCCACTATAGCACCGTCGGTGGCTATGCTGCCGCCACCACTCAACTAATGCTCTACTAACAACGAGTTGGTGAGGTTATTTTTTAACCTCTTTTCATAGCCTAAGGTCACATGGGACCAGTGCCCAACCCCCATGGGGCTTTTTTTGCCTTTGATGCCTTAATTGGGAAACTTTTTTTGGGGGGACATAAATTTTTGCTCGATTATCAAAATCCAACAAACAAGATATTCTTAGAAAGTTGGTTCTGAGAACTATCCAATGGTGTAGATATTCTTCTTATATTTTATAAATATCCTATATTTTATCACTTGTTGAATTTAGATGTGTTTTTTTACTCTTGAGCTCACAACTTTTGACCAGTTTCTCTAATTTTTGCCATTCTAGCGGACATTGGAAAGGTCTTTTAGAGCTCGTCACATATATTTGTGCACTTTTCTAGGATTTTCTTCATATACATTTTATTCATTTTTTTGTGTTTTCACATTCTAATTTTAATTCAACATTTTAGCTCTTGGAAACTTTGTGTTTGCATGGGATGACCAGTTTTAGGCTCTTCTACATGTATTTTAAGATTGTGTCCTATTTGGGTATTTTGAGCATCTTTTGCATGCAATTTCTCTTTTGTAGATGCACTAAGATAAAATGTCACTTTGGTGTATGCTTTTTGGGGATTTTGCACATCATGTTGTGCCTTTTGTACTCGCACTATGATATAAAGTGCCATGGGGAGTTGTGTAGGCCTTTTTTTTATCATCACATTTTTTTCAAGTGAGTGTTCCTTCCACAACAGCATCAAATCCTTGTGATTATTTCCTTGTGTGTGTGTGCCTAGTTTGCACCTCCTTTTATTTACAAGTACTCTTTTGTGCACATTCAAATGTTCTTGGTTCTCCTTCATGCACTGTTAGAATTGTGAAACAAGCACAAAACCACGAGCCATAGGATCAAACAACAAAAAAAGACACCTTCCACACAAGAGATCTGCAAACAAGAATTTCTATATTCATCAACAAGGAAAAGTTATATAAGAAGCTTTCAAGAAGATATGAAAGTCGTGATATTTCCCGTGAATAATATCCAAGTGATATTTACAATAAGGTTTGAATGCTTATAAGAGCAAAGCCCTAAATGAGAAATGGATTAGATCATGACAAGTGTCAACATCACATGAGATGTGACATAATGATCTAATATTAACTCAACTAATAAAGCATTCCTATGTTTAGCTAAAGTGTGTGAGAATAAATTAGAATAATAATTAATTAAAGATTAATTAATTATTAGCTAATGTATGATAACTCTAACATGCACTTCTTGGTGACACAATTTTAGTGGACTTGTCTTGGTTCTCCCTTCTCTACATTATGGGGAGGTTTCTATTGTTGGTGCTAATGCTTCATTGATTTCATTTTTGGAGTGATCTATGTATCTATTTCTTGTTCCTATGTACTAGGCTGATGCAGCAGTTGGTTACCCATGCATTTTGATGAGATGAAGTATTTACCATATAAACACTCTTGCATCCCTATTTCTAGAGGCGGTTTTCCATTTTTACTTGATTAGTGTCTTTCAAACTATTGGTACCTATAATTTTCATTTGTATCTTTCTTGGTTGAGTAGTGTCATTGGGGTCACTCATGCAGATTCATGTACCATAATTTGTATCTTCAACTGCCAAATGTTTTCCTTTGTTTTCCATCTGATTCAAGTAGTGTTGTTTGGGGCACTCATGCAGATTCTTGTCTTCCTGATCCTGATCATCATTTGTTTTAAAGGAGGTTTTTCATTTCAACACTATAGTAGTCATTATTCAATATTTATCTACTTCTTCATGCTCCAATGATGTTCTTCATGTTGTTATTATTTTTGAGATATTATTTTGGAGGCTTCTTAGTCCTTCATTCACCTTTCTCTCCAAATTTTTCCCATGAGGTTTTCTCATTTTCTCCAGTTGTGAGAGATTAGATTATCTGTACATGGGTACCTCATCAAGCCTTGTTTTTTGGGACCCATTCATGCTTTCTTTGTTTTTTATGCATTCACTTTTTAGGGTTTTTAGCTACTCCCTAAGTTTTTATTTAAGGGGGTGTTAGAGTAATTCATGTATTAGCTAATAATTAATTAATCATTAAGCTAATTTTATTTCATGCACTTAAGCTAAACTTGGGAGTGTTGTTTTATTAACTAGAGTGAACTATTATTAGATCATTATGTCATCACATAGGATGGCAACACTTGTCATGATCTAATCCCTTTATCATTTAGGGTTTTCTCTTATAAAGCACTCTCTTCCATTGTAACTCTAAGAAAGCTTTTCATTATGTAAGTTTTTCTAGTTGAGGATATAGTAGATCATTGTTTGCAGCTCTCTTGCATGGAAGGTGTTTTTGTTCATTGTTTAATCTTGCATTTCATGTTTTTCTCAATTCTAACAAAATAGAAGAGGATAGAAAACAAAGAGGAGAAAATAGGATGAATTAGTGAGGGATTCAGTAGAGAAAATGAATGGATTGAATGGACCCCATGTCTATTTGAATTGGTAATATTAATGATTTATTGAATGCTTGTTTGGTATAGAGTCTTAAATTTATTTCCTCTTGTTTCAATTGTGTTGTTTGTTGGGTATGAAATCTTCAAAAAAAATCATAAATTACAAATTTGATTGATTTGGTTGAATGTTTTTATGATGTGAATTATTTAATCCATGTCCTCTTATTTTAAGGGCTTCATTGGTGAGCCTTACAGCTTGTCATTGTTGGATGTAGTTGAAAGTGACCAATAAGTGGGTAATTGAGTTTGATAGATGGGACACATGGTGTTGGATTTTATTTGAAGAGTATTTTCTATTTGGAGAACTGTGATATACGATGGATATGATATGCCTATGTGATGGGACATATGGGTTTGGTTTATGTTAACGTGGCAATTACTTTCTGACACTATTGTATATGAAATGGGTGGTCATAGCATATGTGTCCGGGAGTCTTAAATTATTTTTGTTATATGTATGGTAGAAAAATTAAATGCAATGTTGCTTATCTTAGCACTGTTGATTCAAAATGGATTGTTTCAAAAGCTTTATTAATATTCTGACTTGTAATATTGTTATGAAATATTCCTTTTTCGAACAAATATAAAAATATTATAAAACAAATATGATGTGTACATTGTTTGGTTCATATTTTTTTGCTAAGTGGATAAAAGTTGAATTTTAATTGGTTAATGAGGTGCTCCATTGTGGGGCCCATACAGATCAACTCCTATCCCCACTATAGAATCTCACTCCACTATCGGGCCCTCTCCCCTAGACCTCACATTTCTATTTGTGATCTTTCCTTTCATAAAAACCGTGTTTGTATTTTTAAAAAAACTACAATCACTATTTATTCTATCAAACAGTGTGCATTCATATCTACAACTTACTTTTCCTACATCACCTCAAGAATAATTTAAATTTAATCTCAAAAACAAGACCATAAACATTTACCAATTTTAATACCATACTACTTTGTTCATACACCTACATAATCACAACCTAGGACCTCACCACCATGAAAATATACTTCTAATAATTCCAAACCCCTCTTAATAATGGGTGTGTGCAAGAAGTTGAGTCTACTTTTTGGCCAAAAAGTGGAAGTATTTTCCTTGATTTTCAGAATTTGTCACATTTGACCTTAAAATTTAAAGCACTTAGAGATGGAATCTTAAAAAAAGTCACTAATCATAAAGTGTAGTACTCGGAGTCTAGTTTCTAAATATGTAATTTATTTCAATACCCAGATGATACAAATTAATTTTCAATAGGTGTTTCTAAAAACCATTGTTTAAAAGTCATTTTTTTTTACCATATGTCATCCATATTTTGACATAAATAATCGTATATTTCTAAATCCTTTTGGGAAAATATTTGTAACTCACTAAAGCACGTTTTCAATATTTTTTTGTAATTTTTTTTTTTTTTGGTTAATTTTTTATTGGCCATAATTGTTGTTTTGAAAAATCGTCGTGTACGTCACATGTAAGATGACCTAAACTTATCATTTTTTGAAAAAAAAAAATCAAATTGAAAAGAATTGTCTAAAGTACATTTTCATGCAATTCATTTTACAAAAAATTATTTTAATAAAAAGTTATTAAAATACTAAAAACCTCTGATATTTCAAGTTTATGGACCAGTTTCATCAAAAATTAATTGAAAAATAGAAAAAATAATCCAATTGTAAAAAAATTACATATTCGGAATCTACACTCTCATCTATAATGGGTTTTAATTTCATCAAAAAAAATTGCAAAAAAGGTCTTGAGACATATGTCCAAAGTCACTATTTTTTTGTGGCATTGACATGACCTTCAAGTTCTAGGTCAAACCAGGTCCAAAGCTTAGGTTCAAGTCCCCAAGCCTTTTCCCAAACCAAAAAACAAAGCAAAAACCTGACCAAAATTTTTTTTTTTAAAAAACAAGATCCTGTATCATAAAAATATAAATTTTGTATACTTAAATGAAACGGGATCCCATTCTGTAAAATAAGGTCTTGTTTCTTAAAAGTATAATTTTTTCTTATGAAATGAGTCGTTAAAAAACAAGATCTCGTTTTCAGCTCGAGACCCCAAACCTAAACGAGATCTTGTTTATTAAAAAACGAGATCCCATGCCACTTTCTTGAAGTCGATTTCGGGTTTTTGTCTAAGGCAAAAACTTCCATGATTTGTGAACTCATCTTCTTGCATTTGCCCAATGCTTCACCCAATCCCAAACAATTTTGCTTCTGCAATCCAACCAATGAGTGTAAAATTTTGAATTGGAATTGTAAAGGAAGAAGGGGACAAAGGGATGTTGTTGAGAAACAAGGATGTATTGTATATCTCATAGCTTTCTTAGATGGATTTCCCAATAGCAAAGAGACAAGAATCTTCATTTCAACTAAACTTTATGAGCAACGCACTCACTTAAGATACATTATCATTATTAAAGTTGTTTTCATGGAGTGTTCACACTCTCTAAAGCACCATGTGTGTATTTTAGGTAGAAGGATAATTCTACACAAAATGTATTTACTATTGATATAATTAAAAATATGTCCATTGTACTTGAAAGAATAATAATAATGGGGTAAGATAACAAATTCAATTATTTATCAATTAATAGACTGTGATTTTATTATTATTGAATTGTTTATTATGTTATTACATTAGATTTTCATTTATCATGCTCTCTTTTTTTATTTTAAATCATTTTTAAAATATTCTTATTTGTAATTGAAATGAATTTTAAAAATAATTGTTTTCTATTTTTTTTTCTCTTGAAATGAGCTTTAAAAAAATGGCTTGTACTTCATAGTGATGCTCCAAATTATACCTTACAATTTTAAAGAACAAACTTCAAAATTTAAACTCAAAGAATCAAATTTGGTTCAGACATGCAAGGTAAGACTTATGATCAAGTTACAAGTAATTTTAGCCAATTAACAAGAGTGAGCAATTCTTCTACACTTCTAATTTTGCTAGGCTAATGAAGGTGTTCCAAGAGATTTTTTTACATGTAAACTTGGGAGAAACAAAAAATAATATGATCACATAGCTTAGCCATACCCTATGCATAAGGATAAACCAAATATTTGCCACTAAGTATCCCTTATATTGGCTTACCATTCTTTTATACTATAAGTATCTAAACAGCATATTACTATCAACTTATAAGGCAACAAAAGATGCAAAACAAGGTTAATATCCCTAAATTGTAAAATCGCTTATAGTTGCTTAATTCATGTACAATTTATGAAAACCCAAAAAATGTGTAACTCTCTAAAGATGGCTAACAAGTGTAGGCTCCCACAATATATGGTAGAGGCAAATATCAAAGAGTTTATGCAAACTAGCAAGACATAACTTGCAATTATGTATAGAGGATAGAGGATGTATTCAATATAAAGCATGATCAATTTACCAAAAGAGAAGGGATACCTTAATCTATTTGATGAAAATGTCAAGACCTAAAAAATAAGCAAACACACTTGTAAATTTGAGCTCAAGAGCTATAAATGAATCAATTATTAATAGAGAAACAAAATTATGTATAAGATCTCATTGTTCTAATTGCAATTTTATTTAAATGTAATTCTAAAAATCAAGAAATTTTACATGATAGAACATTTTTTATCCATCCATAAATGAACAAAGAATCTCATATGCTATTAATGAAGAAAATTACCTTTACTATGATAGAAGACTAATCAAAAACAAGCTAACAAATGTGGCATTAGAGATGAACCTATCATCTCCTAAAATTTCTTATTAAAATATGGAGACATTGATACATGGAGAGAATAAGTTCTTATAGACAATGAATTACATAAGACTTCAAGCTTAAACTATAGCATTTGACACCAAAGATTGCTATAAAATAGAGGACACCCTATACAAATTTGGTAAAAATGTCTTATTTCCTAAGAGAATATTTATATTTATAACAAATAACACTACCTAAATCTTCTAACAAGTGACACGTGTTTTAATCTACATTGTGGCATATAGGCTCTAAACCCACCATAGACCAGATAACACACTTAATCAAACCTCACATGTTTATATACCTAGACGAACTAATTTTCAATGGTTGCAAGATAGCCAATATTCTCATGAGTCAATATTCCCTCAACTACCTTATCCTCAATTGGCAACTCAATGCCCAAATTATATATGCTTATGTAAATATTCATCATATAACCATAAATCCTTCACCTATCATAGTAGAATGTTTCATCAACTACATAGTTAATGCTTTGACCTCTTAATCAAATTTGCATCTAAATTATTCTTTTAAAAAAATCATATTCTACTACATTCTATTTGAAATTAGGAGCTTGGCTCGTCAACTTAATGATTTTGAACTTGAATCTTGACCAACGATCCAAACACATGACTTCGATAGATCAATGGTTGTGAGCAATTGGTGGACTAGAAAAAGTGCCCATTCTTTGATTGATTGATCCACTGCAATCGATCAAAACATGTCACATGTTCATTTCCCATTTCTATAAGCATGATCTCCTAAGCACTTACTTTAGCCACTACATGGCACCTACAATCAATAATTGAGATCCATCCACTCCAAGATCAATGGATGTAATAGATCAAAAAGCCACCTAAAATGCACCCTACCTAATATTTTGATCCACCACAACTAGCCAAATTCAAACACATGAAAAGGAATCAACAATCCACATTACCTTTGATGCAGCTATCAATAGGACTTCTTTGATTCTAGTGACCCTGTCAGGGGACTCTAGGAGGTCTTGTGATGTTGCATTGTAACGCCATGCAAAAACCCTAGAGAACAAACATTACAACCAATTTTTTTTTTAAATAACATAAAGTAAACATGCACTAAACATTAAACACATTTACATTGCACATTAACATCTTAACATTACATTCTCTGGGGCACACGAGGTCACATCGCAACACAACAATTAAAAAAGTAAAAGATAATTATTAAACAACTTATCCAATTATATTACAATAACCATTAATAAAGGTACATCCATAAACCAAGAGTGAAAGTATCACTACATCACATATTACAACCATAATGAGTCATTTACAATAATGTTACAAAGGATCCTAACTATTACATCATTGTTTAAACATAAGATTACATGTTCTCAATAATGAGTTACAATAAATTTCCCATACATGTGGGATGATACAAAGTACAATAATATCATAATTACAAAATGAACCACTAATATCAGAATTACAAGTGATCCACTGGAACAAACTCCAATTGAAGGAATGTTGCGAACAAAGAATGTTGATGGGGAACCCAACGGGTGCAGAGCACGTTCCACCCAACCATGTGAGTTATAAATAACTCACCCCCCGTGCTCATAGATGACAAGGAAGAGATCACGACCATGAATGCCAAACGACTCCAACAGAACAATATAGTACAAAACTCAAGTACACATCAAAGATTACAATGACATAACCAACAACATTCACGAGTCAACATAATATCTTAAAGTAATAAACCTCATCACATCCAAGCAAGGTAATAACCAGAAACCAAGTAACGAAAGAACATTCATAAAACATTTACAAATGAAACTGAAACAATGAACATAATACAATTCCAGAAG
>VDFB02226661.1:0-11817 GCA_007258455.2 Sequoia sempervirens | reverse complement strand
ATTCTAGGAAAAATGAAATGAAAAAATGAATAATTCTGTAAACTAAAATAGAGATGCAATACCAAAAAACAAAAGTACAAAAAATACCCAAAAATTACTAGAAAATGCATTGCAAAATATGCAAAAGGACTAAGTCACCCAAGGTGGTGATTTAGTCCTACTAATGATTTTTTTTGTGTTTTTTCAGAATTTTTAAATGCAATTCTATGTATATTAGATGCACAAATGCAACTATAGTATTTAAATGCAGATTTTTTGTGCTTTTCAATGCAAAAATGTTGCAAGAGTGCAAGCTAATATGAACTTTTTCACTAATATAATTTAAAATTCTAGGATGCACTTTAACCAATGCAAGATGCAATGCAAGTGAAACTGAGTATGCTCTTGAAAATAAGAAAGGAATAATGTTCAAAAGATGTAGGTAAACCAAAATGTAAACGGTGATTTTGGTTTGACCCCTCACATTGCTTTGTTCCTCCTAGGATTTTTCACCTAAAAGGAGAAAGGGGATTGGATGGGGAACCAAAATGCAAGGGTCTACACTCAAGAGTAATGTTAATGAGACATATTATGCCTAATTAAGATGTCCTAATGGCCTGATTTGAAATTGAAGTGATTTAATGATGCAAAACTATAAAAAATGTAAAGTGCTGGAAAATACATTGTGATATGCAGAAATGCCTAAAAATGTAACTAAATGATGAAATAATAGAACATAATGGAATAGGTGCACTTGGAATCAGAAGTTTGATGTTGGAAGATTCTATAATCCTGGAAAATTGATTGAAAGGTTGATCGGGACACTTAGGCTAGTCTGGGCAATTTAGTCCCCATTTCAAGAAACTTTGCTAGAATAGGAATCTGCTAAATGAGTATCCAAAAATGTAAAATAAAATTTCAAGCCTGGAAGTGGGTCTAATTATCCCCTAGTGGTGACTTATTCCTCTTGTAGATTTCACAAAATTCAGGACATAATCTTGTAGTCTTAGGTCTGCACTTCCTTTTTTGATAGGTGTCTGTACTTGATTGTGCAGAAAACAGGGTAAAAAGTTTCTCCAAGCTTCAAATAAGGTGATGTTGACTTGATTGACTTTGTGCACTTTTTGATCGCTTTTCAACACCTATTGCTTGACAAATCTGCATACAAAAATCACATGCAAAAGGGGAAAAATGGTTGAGGGTTAGAGAATATTACCTTGGTCAAACCCCACTTTGGTAATCAAACCCTAACCAATGAAATGATATGAAAAGAGTGTTGGTTTTTTTTTTTTTTACTATAACTGTTGGTCTTCTATCTACCTATGGAATTTCCAATTCCAATCAAGGGTAGCTTGAAGGACCTTGGACTAACTGAAAAGGATTTTAAAGACCTCCTACACTTTGAGCTCGAAGACCCGAGAGGGTGATCCCTTAACAACAACTAATAATATCATTTAATAGCTCAACATAATAAGATAATACTAAATAGAATTGGTTGTTCATTAGTAATATCAACTATTTGGAGCATGAGCTAACCACAACACTATAACACATAGGGATTTGAAATGATTTTGAATTTATAAAATGTTTCTGAGATGCACTAAGCTGCAGATAAATTAGTGCATAATTTTGGGCCATGGAGTCAAACACATAAAAATAATTCATCAACAAATGGCATTCAACCAGTGGATTTAAATTTTTAATGCCTTGCATCAACTAGTAGTGTCTTACACCAACAATCCACCTCCTATTATCAATCAATCTCTCCTTACCCAATCTAACCCGCACACTTGAAGTCATTGTTATCTGCTCAAAGTATTTAATCATTTCTTTGAAATAGACCCATAAACAAATAACACAATCTCATGAAAATTGAGATGACAAACTGAAAGATACTTTGTATTATTGAATTCATATGATTAAATTGTACAAGTATGGAGACAATTTGAAGATATTCATGAATGTGCACACACTTTCATATTTATTTGCATAAATTGGTTGCATTTGCTCATAATATTAGAAATTACAGCTTACAGACTCAAATTATGACTCCTAACTTCACATTTCTCTATCTACCCAGCCCCATAAAAAACCTCAAAACCATAACTCAATCTCTCAACTAGAATAATGAGAAGAGAAGATAATAAATAGAAGAAGAGAAGATTCAGAAGAAGCCCTAAAGTTGATTGGGAAATTCCATCTAGAATCTCAATTCATCGTTGATCAACAATTTCTCAAAGCCCCTCTCCTCTCTCTGTAACTAAATTTTCCTTTGTCCAAGTTGTCTTGCAACAGAAAATTAGCCCATGTGATGGAATTCCATTCCATTTAGTAACTGTGTGAAAATGCCTCTCTACCCTTGAAAATTCTATTTTTTATTTGCTGCACATTATATTTTTCCTTTGTTCTATTTGCAACAGAAAATTGCCCATGTAATGAAAATTTCACTTTCACTCAGCTATGTAAAATATTCCTGCTTCTTGTGAAAACTCAGTTCTACCCTTTTGTTGTGGTTGTACCTTATTCTATTCACCTCTAGTGAATAAAATACTTCATGGTGAACATTCCATTTACATTATAAAATATCCCCTTTTCATGGAATTTCATGTGCATACCATGTTTTAAATATTTCACCTAGCAAGTAAAACCATTTAAAATTCTTCCCCTTTTAAACATTTCATGGGCCTGCTTCATTTCTTTCGTTTAACAATTTCCCCATGCGTTACAATATTTCATGTTTGAAATATTTTATCACTTTGCTCCTTAAATAAAACTATGTGAAATACTTTATCGAGCAAGGTTCTTTTTTATTTGGGGCCCACCACACATTCTCCTTAAAGTTTTCGTGCAATTTCACGGCAAACAAAAGCATTTGAATCATTAAAATATTAGGCTTCCTTTTAAACTCTTCACCCATGCACAAGACTTCACCCGAGCCCGCCACTGCCATGTGGTACATTTTTTCCATCTCGCGATGATTAAAAGGTGTGCACCTTCAGATTGTGATTTGGCAGGGAAGGGATCAAATTATGCTACATTTCACCCTGTAATCTCCACCATTGGTTTCCTTTCCTCTTCCCTTTGGTTTCAAGTTTTCCCTAATTTTCTTTGTGTTGCATTCCTGTGCTCTGCATCTTCAATGGAGACAACTCCTTTGCATTTTGTTTACCTTTTTTAGCGCCTCTTATCCTTTTGTGCTTTGATTGATATTCATGGCCTACTTTTAGCACACTTTCTTCATAGCTATACCACTGCTTCATTCTTTACTTGGAATTTCAATGGTTTTTAGAGTAGATTCTGGCTATATTGTGTGGTATTCCATGAGATCACATTATTTGAATTTTAACAAACTCATCTGACACGTGCCCTCTCTGGATCTCCAATCTTTATTTGAATAGATTTTCAGTTAGGCGGTACTCAAATTTGATATTGGCACAAGCCTCTCTATGTGTTGATGGGTATCTATACCTTCACTGGCACTGGTTGGTTTCTACGTTTGCATTGAAGTTTCAAAACCTTTTGAATACACCATCATCTGGTGTGTCACTGGAATCAATGTATTTGCAATACATTTTGTTTCCCTGTGTTGGCCGCGTGCCTCTTCATTGGTTTGATGGCCTTCTTTCATGCTTTGATGGATATCTAAACCCAAGCGCCTCCTTCATGATGGTTTGACAATTTCAAAAGCATTTTAATACATGAATTTTCCTTTTGGTATTCCATTTCTGTCCCTCTTTATCATACTGAGTGGTGTCCTTGTTGAATTGGTTCCTTCTCTTTTCGTGCTTTGAACAAACTTCTTGCGTGCTTTGATGTTTACAAGGATTTTTGATGAACTTGCTAAGTGTGCACTCTACCCCCATTTCAATGTAGCCCCAAGTTGATTTACAATGATGCATTCAAATCTTTAATGGTCTCCAATGTATGGCACCCCAATGAAGTTCATTAAGAAAAACTTGATATATTTTCATTGAGAACGTTGGCTGTATTTTGTTTATCCATGATTGCTTATTGCTGACAACGTTCCATTTGTTTGGGTGTTGCTAAAGCTCTTCCATCAAGTGAATTTCATGTTATGCATTGGTCTCACTGATCCTCTAGTTAGTGCCTGCTCCCTTTGAAGATGAGTCATTATATCCATTAGATCCCCGTGTCCACCTTAAAATGTATTCACAATTTAGATTGGGCATTGTCCTCTTTTCTTTTATGTTATCCTTCTAGAAATCTCTGAAATGTGGGTGACTTCTTATTTTCATATTTATTGAACACATGAATCATTTAATAAAGTCATAACCCCTTTGAATACATCCCATGTCAATTTTAAAGCTTGGTTGAAATTTGTTACAGATCTGTCCTATAGATGTAAGACCAGTCATACATCCACTTGATTGGGGATTTTAACCATACTAGCATAAATAAGATTTTCCCTTTCAATATTATGTAACTGATTAAAACAACCAAGAATAAAAATTTTGCGATTTTGCCCCAAGGGAAATCAAGTACAACACCTCTATCAAACTGTCTCAAAGCCATCTTGTTGACACCCTCAGCTCTTTGTAAAAAAAATTTCACCTTCAAAGAAAAATTCTTGCAAGTCTCTGCACTTTAGCCACAAATATTTTGTGCATATTCCAAATAACATAGCCTAAGATGATTTCTCCTTGAAGAAATCACTTGAAAATTTTACACATCCCATAGTAACCGAAATGAGCACTATCTTCAATAGATATATGAAAAAGGCTTGTGATAATGAGGAATGATAATTCATTGATGAAACAATGCTCTGTAGTTCATGCCTCTTCATAAACAAAACATCCTCCAACTAGAGCATAGTGGGTCCCCAAGTGGACCCGACTAAAAAAGTTTTCATTTTCATACAATTTTCAAGCTCAAACTGACTTGAGGCATCTTCTGAATGATCACAAAGTGACAATTCAAACTGGGTTATCATTAGATTATGCTTTTTGGCACTTTTGCAAAATGGTTAAAACTAGCCTAGTTGGCTCTAGAATCACCTCTAAAAATAGGCAAATGACCTCGTGAAGCTATAAAAATTTGCAGGCTTGTAAACATCAAACCCAAGAATGTAATGCAAAAGAAAAATCATGGAAATCAATCACGAGGAAAAATTTATTCGTTGTCAAGGTTGCTTACTCAAACTTTTTGCAATAAACAATTGTTCTAAACCAATTAAAACTAAAGAGATCACCTCGTTGGAAAAATACCAAATCGTACCCGCTAAGTCGCCACTCGACACAAGAGAACATTTTGGTAAACTAAGCATGTGTGTAAGAGGGATTGGACGTTTGAAACATCCTGCAAAATTTATTGATGCTCAAAAGTTGGCTTCCTCGTAACAGTGTTTCAAGCAGAAAATTGAAGAAATTCCATTTGGTTTTGATTTTCTAAAAATAGCAAATCAACTTTCCAAGCTCTCAAAGTTGACATGTGAGCTCATCTTGGTATAGATAATACATAACAATATTTTTTTTCTCTCGACGATCAACTAGTTGAAAAAATGTAAGCTCAAACGAAGGCAACTGTGCAAAACTGAACGTTTGCAAACAACAGAAAGATGCCAAAACCCTCCAGCTTCACTTTTCAAAACATTGACAAAACTTATCGTGGGAAGCTGAAAATTGACATGCACGTCCACATATGACACATGAGTGTGTATGCAAAGGTATTTTGTACAAAAATCAACGGGTTCCAAAATATGACCCTCCAAAGTAGGTCATTCAAGCAGGTTCATCAGGTGCACTTTTGAAAGTGCAGAGGAAAAATTTCTAATATAAGCATCTCAAATTTGAAAAATTCTAGAGTTCCATCAAAGAGAGTGATAAATAGATAACATGCAAATGCAAATGTCATAAACTTACCACACTATTGATGCTCAAATCTAAAGATGTGCAATAAAGAACTCCAATATCTTGACTTGATAATGCTTGATTTGCTTGAATACTTAATGAGTGCAAGAGATTATATGTGATTTGAAGATAGATGATCATAGGAGATGTAAAATGAGGTGAAAAACCCTTATTTATACTTGATTTTACTAAAAATTCCTTAAAGTAACACATCACAGGCCAACCTCAAGGGTTAGAGGACAAAATCCCACTAGAAATTTAAAATTATTTTGAGTTTTGTGCCAAAAAGGACTAAGTCGCCCCTATTGGTGACCTAGTCCCACTTAAGCAAATTAAGTGGGTGTCAGGAATTTTGGGGCATTAAATGTTGTCCAATGAGAATATCCTTAACAACACACTTGAAAATGGTCGAAAAGTGTATTAAGGGGTCATTTAGACATGAGAAAGGGTTGAATTAGTGAAATCAAGCCTACAAAGTGTGGAAATATTGTTACAAGATTTTACAACACTTAAAATAGGACTTAATGTCGATAAAAAAGGTACTCTTAGGCTAATTGTAATGAAGAGTCTAGAAAAGTGTAGAAATTTTTACAACACCTCACAAGACACCATAATTTGAATGTTTAAGCCCTAATATGAATGTTTTGATCACATTACAACATTATATCTAGGAAAAATCAAGCCAAAGACCATTAAAAAGACTCAAGTGAGCATAAAAATGTCAACTATACATTTTTTGGTGACACAATTAGTAACCCGAAAAACCTCTAAGCTATTAATAAAAAAAAAGATCTAATTTTTTTTGCAAAAATCTTTAAGGAAATTGTTACTAGGAAAATTTGTCATTCTGGAAGTCAAATACGTCGTAGGAAGAAGGCTAGAAATTGCCAAGCAGATGTGTCATTCTGCATAGCAAATGCGTCTCAGGGTGAAAAGTTGGAATCTCTAGACAAATGTGTCGAACTACAAGGAAAATGTGTCATGGAAGAGAAAATGTGTCATCTTGCAAGGCAGATGCATCGTAATAGAGAATATGCATCATTTTGTAAGGTGAATACATTGCGGTATTGTGAATGCGACCTAGAAAATAGAAAATGCATCGGGTCGTACCTATACCCACAAAACAAAAAATGTTATCCAAAAAGTTGCAAAAACAAGTGTTTTCACGTTAGGTTCACCAATGTAGCTTAGGGAAAAGCCTAGGTTGGAAGATTAGATCTTAAACAAAATAACCCAAAGCAAAGCAATGAAGAACAAAGGAGTAAAAACATGAGAACAAGGAAAGATCTCACCAAATGTCTTCAACCTCCATGATTAACCTTCATTGCACCTTCTCTATTTACTACAATATTATGTTTTCCCTTAGATTTGTGATGAACAACTTATAATAATGCCAATGTCCTAAGAAAATGTTGAAGGATTCTATCAAAATGATACACAATACAATTATGAAGCAACTATGAAGCAAGCCCAAAGCATGAAAAATGTCTAAAGTATAAAGTCAAGAAATGCCAAGATGTCAAGATATGTAGATGTCCAAATGAGACCAAAATTGCCATTTTATAGAAAAGTCAATTTTGGATGAATGGCCAAGATTGAAGATTGGAAAATTCCCTAAGATAAATGGTTAAAATTGAATGTGACAACCCACGATTAGGTTAGGGCAACATTAGGGTAAATTTGAATTGAATGGTCAAGATTTGATTTTAGAAAATCAAATCAAGGGACAAGATTGGATGTAACAACCTGAGATAAGAATGGCACAAAAAAAGAGCTAGAAAATCAAATAATATTAGAAATTATTTGATTTATGGAGGAAAGTTGTCATTTTGAATTAAAAAATAATTTAATTCAAAAGGTGGGGCCATGTGATAGTAAATAATTAATTTCAAATTATTTACTAAGAGAGAAAATTAGAAAGTGGAATAATTTTACTTAAAATTAGGTGAATGCCAAGGTGGACAATAATTAAATAAATTAAGCAACTTATTTAATTATGAGAAGACATTTAGAAGTTAATCAGGAGGAAATAATGGACAAAAGATAATTAAATAAATTTAGGAATTTATTTAATCATAGAGTGAGATTAGAAAATTAGTGACGTATTTAAATAAATAATTAAAATTTATTTATTTGAATAATCAAGAGGAATAAAAGGCACGAATTAATTAAATAATTCCAAATTATTTAATTAATAGTTGAAATTGGACCATAGGACATAATTAAATATTTTAATTATGTTGAGAAGAATATGGAGAAAATAGAATTTGTAGGCCTAGGTCAATTTTATGTGTCTACAATATGAAGCAACCCTACCAATATAGCCACTTAATAGAGCAATAACAAATAAATTTGAAATTTATAATCCACTCTACAAACTTGATCATAATTGAAACATAGTCTCAAGTTAAGAATTTTCATTCTAGAAAGAAAAGAATATGAAACTAAACTCACATTAAAATACTATTATAGTATGCTATAATTGACCACTAAAAATCACAAGTAAAGTATAAACCTAACCAAAATAATACATCAAATATATAAATTCTTGTTCATTCACATTAGACTAAATAATCTCTTAACATACTCAGTGGTAAAGAAATAAATTTGAAATTTATAATCTATTCTACAAACTTGACCATAATTGAAATATAGTGTCGAGTTAAGAATTTTCATTGAGAAGAATATGAAACTAAAATCACAAGTAAAGTATAATCATAACCAAAAATAATACATTATATATAGACTCTTGTTTATTCACATAAGACTAAATAATCTCTTAACATACCCATAACTTGATGAGTCTTTTTTGGTTTTCTCCTCTTATAACTCCTCCAAATATCCTCTTGATCTCCCTTTTCCCCTTTATTTTCTACTCTTCTTCCCTTTCCTCTTCTCATCACCTCTATTTACCATTTCATATTTTTAAAAAATAAATAAAGAAATCCCATAAGAATCTCATGTTGAGAAACTGTTATACCCCCTAAAAGCTCCACGTTTTCTAGCAGTTTACTTTTCACCTAGAAAATTTCCAACCTCTTGTGATATTTTCTCCATGCTACCCAAAAATTACCCCGATCATATAATCTAAAGTTTCTTAGGTGCTAAATCCTTCTTATTCTCATTTTCTCTTTTATTTTTCTTCATTTCACCTTTTCATTTTTATAACTTGTTTATTTCATACTATTTTTTCAAATCATTTTATTTAATACACAAATGATTGAATCTAGGTAATACAGGTCATGCAAAAAAATATAATACAATAGTGTTGTCAACATCCCAAGGATTGACATTGGGCGATGATCGAGAGAGGAGGTTTTTTGAATTCTGCTAAGGGAACGCCTGTAGGAGAGAGTGATGTAGATGATGAGGATGAAGCAGATGATTTTCCTAGTTCACAATTGTTCTATCTTTCATCTGCTTGCATGTCTCTATGATCGTGTGTGGCATGGGGTAGGTCTTCTTTGGCTCGGGTGTTGCTTTGTTGCTGCCCTTGTTCTGCTTCTAGATTTTCATGCTTATCGTGGGTACTGCTGGCTTTTTTTGCCCTTCTTCTCTATGGCTTGTGCTTTGGTTTGTGTTTCCTTCCTTGTAGTTGGTTTGTGGGTGCTTTGGGTTTTTTGCGGAGGACTAGGTGGATGATAGGTTTTATTTTTGGTCCTATTTGGCATAATGGGATGGCTTGGGGACTCATTTTTATGGCCTATTCTCTTTCTTACTTCTTCTTGGTCTCCCTCTGCTCCTCTTTGCTGCTTGTTTGGTGGATCTTGCTCTAGGTGGTTTTTGGTTGCTTGAGGTTTCCCTCTTGTGGACTAGTGGTGCTTCATATTGGTTAGTTTTGTGGAGTTATGGCCTATCTTTTTCTTTGACCGACATGTTGGGGTAGATGGGGTGCTTTATGGTTTGGTCTTCTCCTAGTTTCCTTCTCGTGTGGGCTCCCATTTCCCTCTTGGGCCTTGCTTGCTTTTACTTTTTGTGATCTTGGGTTTTTGTTCATTGTGGTCTTTTGGCCTATTCTCTAGGTTGTAGGTGCCTTCTCTCATGTTGGGATTCATTGGGTCTTCTTTTTTGAGGATGCCTATGTTTCCCAAGGGTGGTATGGCTGCTTTGCTTCCCTAGTTGTTTTCTTTGGTTCTACTTGCTTTAGTCATGCTTTCTTCTGAAATGTTCTTTTCTCACATTCCTATAGAGGTGGTGATGGAGTTGGGTGGTCCAGGTTTGAGGTTGATATTGAAGTTTTACTTGGAAGTGGTGGTTTTTTTGAGTTCTTTTTTGATGTTAGTTAAGGTGGATTTATGGCTATTATTTGAGATTCTTATCTTGGTCCATAGTATGTTCTTGGTGCAAAGTGTTTTGAAGGATTCTATGGTCGCTTGTTTGGCAATTGTTTTGGCTTTCCCCTCAAATTCTATGGAGGCAGATTTCTCTCCTTTTGAGGTGGAGATGGGAGGTGAAGGTTTTTGGTTCCCTTAGTTGCTATTCTTATTGAGGTGGGAGGTTCTCCTATGGAGGTGGAGGTTGAGGGTGCTAGAGTGTTTTGGTTGTGGTGGTTTAACTCATCATTTCATCCTCTCCAATAGAGGGTAGCTCACTCCTTTAGAGGTGGAGTCAATTTCCTACTATCAAGTGAGATTATGTTGCAAGGAAGCTGATTCCTTGTAGATTTGTGTTGTGTATCCCAAAGCCCCTATTGAGGTGGGGTTTAAACTTTAACTAATACCAATTCTATATAACAAATATACCTATTGTAATTCTATTCATTTCAATTTAAATTATACATATTTTATATTTAACTAATACCAATTCTATGTAACTAATCATTTATTAGTCCCTTCCTTTTAGGCGGAGACAAATGTTTTCGGTGGGAAAAGTTTTCGATTAATCATATCTCGAGAATCCAGTAAACTGTTTTAACCTATGATCCAGTAAATTTTGTTATTAAAATGTAATTTTAGTTTTCCTTGCAAAATTTTCTCATTGGCTGGTCCGTTTTTCCCGGGATTTGGCGTTTTTCATTTATAAATTAAAAGAAAACAATCTTTTCACCAATCACGAACCAGTAGAGGGAAAAATTAAAATCAAATCTGATGTTTGAACTGGTGCAGCAAAGGCGGGGAACAGGTATCCACGTGTCTCTGGCGTCTGATCACAGCATGTTTGACACCTTATTTATACAACTTTTGTGCATGTGTAGAGGTTAATTTATTGGGGTTTTTCAAGGTGATTCGCGCGCGTAGTCTATGTTTCCACATTTCGCATTTATGCATACCACAACATCCCTTTAACCGGCTCACAGATGGGCATGGAAAGCTTGCTTGGTAGATAGAGAGACTCGGGTTTTTTTGGCTTTTTTTTTGGCAATTAAAGAGGCAGATTGATTTCCGAAGTTTTTTTTGACCAAAAATCATGGTTATTCTATTTTAGGGTTTTTGAGTGTTTTTTACCGTTTCTGCAGCACTTTTTTCCCAATTCTTTCTGGAACCCTAAACCATGTTTTTACTCGATTAATTGAATAAATTATGTGTTTTGGTTTGCCAAGTTAATCGCAAAATATCGATTTCTGTATGTAATTTGGAAATCTGGCTGAATTTCTGTCATGGTCTGATGTAACCACTGAGTTGTCTTATCAGTAGAGCCTTCATGAAACATAGTTTTAATCCAAGAATTTTTATTTGCAGGCGGGGTTTGCTGGAGTTGATGCGCCGAAAAGTGTATTCCCAAGCATCGTAGGCAGGGCAAAGAGTAAGTCGGTGATGGTGGGAATGGAACAATAAATGTGTATGTTGGGGACGAAGCGCAGTCGAAAAGAGGAATCCTCAGTCTCAAGTATTTAGTCAGCCACCCATTTAAACTCTACCAAATCCCCTGTTCTACAAAACTGCCCTGCCAACATAGAACTGTCCTATGAGTATTATAATCTCTTTTGCAATCTGATTTTGTGACAACTTTATTCCAAACCTTAAATGGACTA
>VDFB02226659.1:0-23568 GCA_007258455.2 Sequoia sempervirens | reverse complement strand
AAGACAATAGCTATTTTCAGAAAGCAAAGATAGAAGATGCATTTAGCACGAGTTGGTCGAGAGTAGAGAGCACGCCACTAGTGCACCACCAGGAGGACTCTTGTATCTCTCGCCACCGCGGCCGTTATCAGATTGAGGGTGGTGCCTACATGGAGCTTACAGATGTTCAGTCAGAACTCCAGGCACTCATTCATACCATTTTCAGTGGGGAGACAGTTGGCTGTAAAGTTACTCAGCTTACAGTCATGTCAACATTATTCGATGAAGCAACGAGGAGCAGAAGGGAACTTCAGTCTCAGATCACAGCTGATGAGGACATGTTGCATTGACATAGCATCCTTCGTCAGAGTCTCATCGCTCCAGACGGTGATACAGTCAACAATCTCATTGAGGGGTTGATTGCTCGAGATCACGCATAGTAAACTTCAGTTCCCACTTCTCAGAATAGACATTACACACACGAGTTGAACTGGATGTTATCCTTTCCAGTTAACTCGGGGTTGTCATCACATGCATACCTATTCTGAGAATCGCCTTCTTACACTTGGAGTTGTATTTAGGGTTTTCGTTAACTGATGATAATCTTCCAGTTAACTTGTGTTCAATAAGGACGTGCATGCTCGCACAATTGTCCATTTTTAGATTAGATGTTTCAGCTTAACCGAGGTTAGTTGCCCGCTTAACTCGTATAGTTTACTTAATTAGGTTTATGATTGTTTGTATGCATTGCAGTAGTATAGATAACACAAGGTGATTTTAGGGTTCTCACACCTTGATGTGGTTATAAATAAGAGCTTACGCCATTGTAAATAACTTTTGCTCGAGAGAGAAATATATGCTGTGCCCACCTTGCCCTCAATATTGCTCTTTTTCGTATTTGTTCATGTGTCTTCACTATTGCAATTGATTGTTATACCACCTAGGGTTTCGAAAGATTGTGATGCTGAATTCTTTCCATAGATTAGATATATCTGTTTGAACATCTTTATCATTGAAATCAATTGTTATACCACCTAGGGTTCCAAAAGATTAAGGTGATAAGGCTGTTTTGTGTTAATTTACCATTGTGATCGATCGTTATACCACCTAGGGTTTCGAGAAGTTGCAGCTATAAATCTGTTTTGTGAATCTTTATCAATATAATTGAAGGTTATACCACCTAGGGTTTCGTGAGATTATAAAGATAAAGGCTGTTTTGTGAAGGCTTTGCTGATTCGATCAAGTGTTATACCACCTAGGGTTTCGTAAGATCGTCTTAGTAAATTCTTAAATCTGTTGTGCCCAATAAGTTGGTTTAGATTGAGATGATAGTTGTGCCACCTTGCCTTCAAGTAGAGAGTCTAAACCCGCTTATCGTCAGATAGTCAAACCTTGCTCCGTTTCCTCTTGCTCTGTTTTCCTGAGGAAATTGGATAGATATAAGTTGTAGTTTAGTTGATTTGCAAAACCAAAGAAAACTCAGCTGCAACGTAAAAGTTCTTTCAAGAAAGTCTTGTGCCTCTAGCAGCTGAAACAAAAAGACAGGAAGTAGTTTTAGCTTATTTTTCCTTTGCAAAGTATATTTGTCAAAGCACATCGAGGGAGCTTCCCCTCCATAATTCGAAGAGCACTCATTGCGTAGTGTGCATAGGCTGTTCATAACAACTTGTACTCCAGAGGTGTTAGTTGTTATGCCAACAGGCATCTTTGAGCGGTGAGCTCATGAAAGCTATGGGATGTTCATCCCTCTCTTCTGTGCTCTGGGTCAACATTGCTGCACATGAATGTTCTGATGCGAAGGAGTATAAGTAGAAAGGCTTCGTATAATCTGGGCTAACCAAGACAGGAGCATCAACGATAGCCTGCTTGATTTCTTCAAATGCTTTCTTTGTCGCCGTAGTCCACTCCATTTTTGCATCCTTTTTTCAACATTTCATTCAAAGGTTTTACTATTTCAGCAAAACCGGTGATAAATTTTCTAACAAAGTTGATCTTCCCGAAGAAAGATCTCAAATCTCTTTGGCTAGTAGGCAAATGAATCCTCGATATTGCCTCTACACATTCAGGATCAATCAATATCCCTTTCTCAGTGATCAGGTGACCTAACAATTTGCCTTCGGTGACCCTGAAGATACATTTCTTTGGATTTAAGGAAATCCCATACCTTTGGCACCTCTGAAATACCTTCCTTAGGTCTTCCACATGGTCCTCTCTCTTCTTCGAGAACACTGTCAGATCATCCATATAGATGATTATACATTTTCCAAACAAATCCCAGAAGGCGATGTCCATGGCCCTCTGAAATGTGGCCCCTGCATTGATTAGCCCAAAGGGCATTCTTTTGTAGGCGAAGGTTCCCCATTTCATTGTGAATGCCATTTTCAATCTGTCCTCATACTCTACTAGGACCTGGTTATACCCCGAATATCCGTCCAAGAAGGACATCATTCGTGAACCATTGACAATCTGTAGCACTTCATCAAGTGATGGCAGCGGGTAATTATCCTTTTCAGAAGCTCTATTCAAATTCCGGAAATCTACGCATAGCCTAATTTCTCCATTTTTCTTCCGCACTGGGATGAGATTGGCAACCCACGTTGAGTGGCGCACTAGGAAAATGATTCCGGCTGTTAATAATTTCTTGACTTCCTGATGGATGAGTGGTTCCAACAATGGATTAACTGGTCTCTGGCGCTGCCTGAAAGGCTTACTTCCTGGCTTGAGCGGAATTGTATGCGTGATAATAGAAGTATCATAGGTTTTCAAGTCCTCGTAGCTCCATGCTATGACGTCGGGGAACTGTCTCAAACTCTGAATAATTCCCATCTTTTCATCAGGCGTGCAAGTCTTTCCTATGCATACATTTCTAGCTTCATGCTTTGATCCTAGGTTCACTTTCTCATACAGATCACCTTCAATCCTTTGGATTTTCATCTGATCGATTTGATCTTGATCAAATATTCTTTGTAATTGTATCATCCCCCTTGGAATGATATTTGTCTTTAAGTTCAGGATGCCATCCTCATCAAATTCGGCTTCCTTTTGAGTTTCTTCCTCATCAATAACTTGTGCTGCAAAAACATCGGAATTTGTTAAAAATTCACGAATATGGTTGTCATCCTCAAAAACCTGGAAGTTTGTAATATTATCTGGAATAGATGGTAGGGATGACAGCTCCACCATGAACTGACTTATGCCATCCATGGCTAGCGGCTCTAGTGAACTGGCTGCTTGTGCCAAAGAATTTGCTACTTGATTATTTGTTCGGCTCATGGATTGAATATTGAAAGCGTCAAAGCTCTCAACAATATCCCACACTCTGTTGCGGTAGCAAGTCAGTCTTTTATTGTGGCAAACATATTGTTTCCTTATCTGCTTCATGACTATTTCCGAGTCTCCAAGAGCATGTAGTACTCTTGCTCCCTTTCTAAGTGCCAGGAGTAACCCATGAATCAGAGATTCATATTCTGCTACATTGTTTGTACACGGGAATTCCAATCTGTGAGCAGCAAGATAGACCTCTCCTTTCGGACTGACCAACTCGAAACCAGCTCCAGCTCCTTTCTTCGATCGGGATCCATCAAACTTTAACATCTAGATTTGTTCTTGTTGTGAAGACCGTGGAGCTTGTGGGCTTTCATTTTCTTCTTGATATCCCTGCTTAGATTCTATCTCCTGTATTCTTACTGAAGAAAAGCCATCAATGTGATTGACTTCTACATGATCTGAGAAACCTAATGTCTGTGGGATACTTCTTTGCACTTCTTTTATGGCCCTATGGCACATCTTGCAGATGAATTCTGAGTGAGCCGTGTTATGCACTCGGCACCAGTTTGGTAACAACAAATCTTGAATATGAATATCTTCTTGTAATTCCATCTTCATTTGGACACTCGTCCAAACGAAGTTTCTGAAACTTTTGAACATTCTTGTGTCACTGTCTTGGGAGCTCTCTCCCCTCTCAATCAACACATTCGTGGAGTCAGTTATCTGATTATTTCCCTGGATTGATTCATGTAGCATGAGAACTTCATTTGTTTTAGGCCTGTAAGTGCCTAAATCTATCTCTAAAAACAGGATCTCATTGTTCTCTCCGTACTCAGTAATCATTAACTTGAGCCTTGGGGTGCTATCAATCCATATCTGGTTTGGGACTCCTTTCCACGGCAACCACATATGGGAAAAGTCTGTAGCAATATACCTGTTCAGTCTTCTCGCCCAGTCTCTACTCAAGCATGCCGTACCCGTCAGGGATATCTACCACTGAAATATCTATGCAGCTTTGTATTCTTGGGTCTACCGCTAACTGCATGTAGATATTATTTAATTCTCCCATAACTGGGACTTCCGTTTTATCTAACTGTGTGACCTTCTTTGTTGTTCTTGCAGGTACAAGTCCCAACCTGTGGCAGATTGCGAGTGGCATCACGTTGCTTGAAGCACCGGAATCCACTAGGCAGTTGTGTAGCATTTTACCAAATATCCTGACTGACAGCAAAAATGGGGTAGGTTCGTCTTTTCCCTGGTAGAAGACTATCGGATGTTTGTCCTACTTATTGGTATCTTGATTCTTCCCTTTCTGATTTCTAGGGACAATGTCCTGTCTTGGCGGAGTGTGCGGTTGCTCGTTTGCCAAGACTTCTTCTCGAAAAATATCCCTGTCCATAAGGACTTCTTCTGGTGACATGCCCCTTTGACCAGAACTCCCAGACGATGCCTGGGTAATCTCTACAACACCAGAAGGCTATTGCGGAGCATCAAACATATTGCCCATCACTTCTGATTCGGCAATGTTAGTGTTTGTTGGAGCATTGGGTACTCCTCGGTTTGGTACATTTTGTGGAACATTCTTGGAACGACAGCTTCGGTCAAACTGCCCAAAAGTGTTTCCTGAATCTCAAGAATTCTCATTAGCTCAATCAAAGGCAAGCTGACCTTTATTCGTTTGAATTCCTCCAACACATACGAACTCAACCTCTTTAGCTCTTCCCGAGGATGGTCTCCTGTCTGAGCCTGGATCTGTTCTACTTGTGGGTTCACTTGTTTTGTTTGTCCCGCTTGAGGAGCGGCAGCTTGTCTGGTTTGTTCTGTTCGTGGAGCGATGACTTTCCTTGCTCCACTTGTTTGAGTATTTTGTTGATGGTATTCCGGCGAATCTCTAGGAAAAGACGGCACGTTGGTAGCATTCGGATTCGGCGGGGTCTGGAAATTGTTTGGTGGCATGGATGAAGTCAAAGGCTCATTCTGACGATGATTCCTCTGGTATATCCTAAATGGATTTCCAGCTGCCTATTGAAGCACTTCTCTGGTTCCTTCTACCAAAACACTATTGTATAATGGAGGGAAATTATAACCATTTGCCGTGGATGGCTAATTATATGGGTCTTGAATCCCTGATTCATCTTGGTATCTTGGCACCTCTACTGGGCCGTTTGCAGATGCAGGAGGAAACCTCTGATCTTGTTGGTACCGTGGATATTCCTGGGGAGGAAATCGAACATTTTCAATCACAAGGGCTTGATCATATTTCGGTGCAGGAACTAACTCATATCCGGTTATTGGAGGTTCTTCCGCCTCTGAATTCCTTCTCTCACTTCTGAAAATATCGGCAGCTACCTGGAACTCACGACAATGTAACTCGGAGTGTTGGTCTATGTTATGCAGCCTGCACCACCCTGATAGTGCTGCCTCAGCCAGGAATACCTTGTTCGTGGGACGATTGTCGGCTAGTGGATTATCCAGGGGTGATGGTACAGTACCATTGTTTGGTCCAGTATTCCAGGTCTTCTTTTGGAAGCCTGAGTTATTATTCCGAGGGCCTTGTTAATTTTGATTGTCCCTTTGATACCCGGGATAACCTTGACCTTGATAATTACCCTGAGGTGCCTGATAACTTCTCTGAAAACTTTGAATTTGGCTGTTTTGTCCCTTCAAATAGGTGACTTCAGTAGACATCCTTTTGACTTGTTCAATCAAGTCTTTCATTTCATCCCTCTCTTCTTGACTCCGCGTCGAAGTTGGCGCGTTCTGAAGATATATGGGCTGAGCTGGTGATGCTTGGGACATAGGTGCTCCTGGATGGATGACCATCTGGTTGCCCATTGGAGGAATTGGATTCAACATAGGCGTTTGATGAGCCAACGCTCGATTAATATCTTGGATTTGATTTTGGGAGGCTGCGTTTCCCAAGTAATTGAGCGGACCAGGAGCAATACCTACTCCTAAACCCGTGCTAGCTATTATTGCCACAACATATGCTCCCTTCAGATCTGCTGGGAGTGGATTGGTGGATTTCACAAACATGGTAGTAAGACGATCCAAAACTTCATAATATATGGGCAGTGCCGCTGCATTGTCTAACAAGTAAGGATCTCTCAGCCTTGTGTAGGCTTTGTGGAATCTGTTATTGAATGTGCTGATAGGCTCGTGTTCTTGTCTTTTGATTTCCACAAATTGCCTATATAAATCAGATGGAGCAATAGGTGGCCTGAATTTCTCTAAGAAGGCAGTCTTCATCTATTGCCAAGTGCGGATGGAGTTGGCGGGCAAATGGATATACCAATATGAAGCCTCCTCATCGAATGTGTATGGGAATAGCCTACAGGCAACATCTTCTTCTTGGATATCTCTATTTTGGAGAAGATCCTCGAAAAGCTTGATATGCTCGTCTGCGGTGTGGTTCACGTCACCACTATGGAACTTGGAACAAAAATGTTCTGGATTCTTCGGTAAATCATGGTAAACAGCAAACGTCATGGGCGATGCATTAGCTGGACGCCATGCCATTGGAGCGTTTGGTTGGTTTGGTTGAACTGGTTGCATTGGTGGAACAGGTTGCACTGGTTGTGTAGCCACTGGAATTGGTTGACAGTCTGGAAAGAGATCAAAAGGAACTCCCTCGCTTGGTGCTTCTTCACTGGACCCAACTGCGCTAGATGATGCCTCCTGCGATGCTTCAGACTTTTTCCTCTGCCTATTCCTGTAAGGTGACAGCTCTACAAATTCTTTGAAAGAATCTGGAGTAGATCTAGTAATCCTTCGAAGTCTATCTACTGAGAAAGAGCCGATTCGATCCAGCATGCTGTTCAATCTTGTTGAGGTGGTGCAGGGGCTGCTTGATTCGCCTGTTGGTTCGCTTGTCGGTTGGCTTGTCGGCTGTGCTCTCGTTCAAGAGCTTCAAATCTTTCAACAAGGAGGTCTCTTTGAACGTTGAATTCAATTCGTTGTGCTCTTTCTTCTTCTTCCTCGAGAATAAAACGCATACGAAACCAATCAGGAGCACTTCTTCTCACTTGCCACGCAAGGTTGAATAGTTCGGTGATGATATCCTCCTGTTCGTCGTGAAAACCCAGGTTAGGCTGTAACACTGGCTGAGGATCTTGATCAGGTTCAGGAACATTGGCTGGGAGCCCCATTCTTCATCCTACTATCAACACTTGGATTTGAGGATGAGCCTGTAGCAAATGATCATTCAATCTCGTCAAAGGTTTGCTTCAGACGATCAATTTTCTGTCTTATCAAGTCTTTCTGGATTGCTTCCTCAAATCTCTTTCCCTTTTCTTCTTCTCTAGCAAGGACTTGGCTTGTCTGTCTGAATTGAGCACGATCGGCCTGTGTCTTCCAAGCTAGTGTATATAACTGATCAATAATATCCGTTGGAGGTTGATCTGGTTGTTCAACAGGTACATGCAAAGGAAACTCATGCGGTAGTACCATTCTGCATCATGCCTACTGCCTCAACTTGTAAACGATCTCAAGTGATGTAACAAAGATTTATTTTCATAAAGCCCTCCTTCTAGCGCCAATTCATGTTGATGCGTGTTTTATGACACACCAAACATCAGAATAAAATGCCCAAAGACACTCTATCCTCTCTTGAAAAACCACCGCGTATGCTAAGATTGCTAGAAGATCCTATGGTGATTCCAAGGTTTCTTTAGTCGGGTCTCGACGTGTGGATAAGCTCAATGGCCGTTGTGATATGCTGGTAATAAACAAGGGGACTTACGTAAGAAAATCTTCACAAGTTCAGGACTTAGGAAATTTATCGTTAAAGGCTCTCAATTAGGACTTTCAATTGTGGATCTCAAAAAAATGGCAAAAGGATAGGGTTTAGGAGAATCTAGTCTATTCCTAAGAACTCAAGAGATAGTAAAGACTCGGTGAAGAGAATAAACCACACTTTGTTTCGCCTCCTACAGGACAACATACGCAAAATGGGTGCAATCTTCAAGGGGGTTGTGATAATAATTTTCAAACCTCGAATGAGGCTGAAGTTAAGCTTCCACAATTAAGAGCTCAGGCTAACTTTACACATCGAATGCAAATCATCCATTCGAAGAAAGTATGAGCTACACTTCACCATTGAATCAATACGATCAATCTTTCATTCAATTAACCAACTTTCAAAGCAAATTCTACCTAATCTAATTTTAACTTTAATCTATGGCGGAAGATAATATGCAACCTCGCTTACTATTTGACAATAAGAAGTTATTCAGGGCAAATCATGCTCAAGAGCATTTATTATTCAAAATAGTCTCAATGTGACAATTTCATATTCTGTCTCCACACAAATGAAAGTGAGAGAGCGTCAGTTTATATAGAGTTTCAAAAATGCAATGAAGGGCCGAGATTAAAACAAGATTAACGGCCAAGATTATTACAACCAAACCCTAATTAGGGTTTCCCAAAATAACAAGAGTTATCAACTAGAAATCAATCAGAAAAGTGGCAGTTCCAGCTATAATCTAGGAGAGGCGTCCTTATCCTTCTGAATAGCATTGTGCTTGGCAAATCTGGACACTACTGCAATGACCTCCTCCATCGTGATAGGTGGCAACATGCTGATCCGGAATTCAAGTCCGTCCAACTTCTCAACACATCTAGCAAAAGTACTTTCCCAATCTGCCTCCTGCTTCTCAAAATCCTTTCGAATGGATGAGAGTCTTGCCACTCTCGCAAAGTCTTGTCTCAAGAATGGTCCAGTGGTCGAGAAGAAAGTTTCTTGAACATTATGCTTCAATCTCTCCAACTGCATGTCGTTCTCCCAGATGACTTCAAGGTCGAACACTTCTGTAGTTGTCATGTAAATCTTCTCCTAGATTTTCCTGACCTGTTCTTCAATTCCAAGCCCATCTACTTTTGCCTTCTCCAAGACTTCTTCTCATATTGTCACTGCCCAAAACCAGTGATGAAAATCATATGCTACCTCTGCAGCAATCACCTTTTTATCAACTAACTCCTCTCTTGGAGTGCTCTTCAAGGTTCTCAGGCTTGGAATAAGCCTTTCCTGCATATCCGGGATACCTTCCCATGCCTCTGCCATATCCATCAATCTGGAAAGAAATGAAGAGGTTCGTCCATAGGCCAGTGCCAACTTCTCCATGAACAACGCCGCTTTCGTGCCTTCACCTGCCACCCAGTCTTGAGCTTCCCTGGCCGTCACCATTCCGTGCTCGACATCACTAGTCATCTCCTGTGATGAATTGAGGAGAGGAGGAACAGTCGCATTGCCCTGATCAAGTGGCTGGGTCAAATGCTGTATATATTCTTTAAGACGTTTGACCTCCTTTTTATACTCCTTCTTAGCCACTTCCTTTTCTAGTCTCGCTTTGATAGTCGAGACAGAATTATCTAACTCCTCTACTTCTTGACCTTTCGAGGTCGGGCCAAGGTCAACAGTGGTTATAGCATACTCCTGAGGAGTGATCTCATCCTGTGGCTTGTCCACCGTAGGTACTGCAATGTGCACAGTACGGTTGCCCGTCTCGTTCCTTTGAATGGTGGAGAACTTCTTGGCAGGCTTCTTGATGGCGACTTGTTCCAATCTTGCCAAGAAATTGGCAGTATCATCCTCCTCTTCCTGGGCTTCTACAGGTACCTGGATCTTCATTCTTTCCAACAGCCAGTCTGGAATGGTCGACTGTTCAATGCCATCCTCTACTTGAACCTCGTCCTCATTCGGAACATCCACAACTCCCCTGAGAGCGGAAATCATTCCCTCCTCGAAGTCATTATTCCGAGCTTCTATATCATTGTCTGAACCTAAGATTTCTGTGCCTGTTGGTGACGCAAGCTCTTCATCATCTAGTTGAATAGGTTCATCGTTTAATTCCTGAGCTGCAAGAGGTTCGAGCATTTCTACCAAGGAGTCGTCTATAGTAGCCACCAACTCGTCAATATTCCTGGATGCGGCAGAACGAGAAGGTTCTCCCTTATGCCTCTTGGAAACAGGCTCAACACTTGGCATTATTTCCTTCCTTTTCTCTCCAATCCCGACCAAGTCCTGATGGGATGCACCAACATTAGAAGAATATGAATCTAATTCGCTCAATAGATCATATGTGAGCGTGATTCCTTTCTGTCTCAATTCCTGGACATGATAATCGACCCACCATAGAGAATATTTAGTCACCGGTCTCATTAAGGTTGCCAGGTCTGCGTGCTCAGGTTCTGACCACTTCACTAGAGGAAGAGGTCGGCTTTCCTCGAAACGTGGCTGGACTTGGTTCCCATCATCTTGTAACTGGTCAGGCACTCGGCAAAACTCAATTGCCCTCATGAAATCTAGTGGCATCCTGGACCACATTTTTCGTCTGACTTTGTACTCATCGGCAACATTTGCCCAAAAATCCTCCAATTCCATCCTGTGCTTGTACTTTCTCCCTTCCACTGTCCGAATGTTATGATGTGGGTCATAGTTGACCTTGGACTTGTAGGCCGTGAAAGGGTATCATTGGATCTCCAACCTTGCACTTTCAACTGCCTGTGCTGATGGACAATAGTTGACCTTGCACTTTCCACTTTCCACTGTCCGAATGTTATGATGTGGGTCATAGTTGACCTTGGACTTGTAGGCCGTGAAAGGGTATCATTGGATCTCCAACCTTGCACTTTCAGCTGCCTGTGCTGATGGACAATATTCTAACATATTCCCGATGAAGAATGGGAATGTGACAGACGCCTTCTTAGTTGGTCTTTGGATATTCTGGTATTCTTCTAATTGTCTCAAAACCTCGGGCAAGATCCTCCGATTGGTCGGATAGATAGGCAATTTATAGGGATTTCCAGTAAATCCCTGGATCCTGATATATGTGAATTTCTGGAACTGGGTGAACCAAGACCCATATTTGCTGATAAGACTTTTCGCTTCATGGCTCAGCTTCTGATGCAATCCTCCTTGAAGCTTTCCTCACTGAGACAATAACTTATTATTCATTAAACATTTTGACTCCAGAAGTAATCTCATCTATAAAATAGTACATCCAGCTCTCGAAGAAGGCACCTTGCGGGTTACCAGCTATTTTGTTCAGCATCAGCACGATATCCCCAAAATATTCCTTGAAGTCTGTGCGGCGAGGTCTCTTGGGAAACTTCTTAATTGAAGGCTTAGGCTTGTCCATCCACACCTTGTTAACTGTCATGGCGCACAAATCTGGCTGACTATCATATAACCTTTTAGCTTCTTCCTTGGTCTTATAGACCATCCGTGAATGTTCCGGGATGCCGAAGGTGTCCTGGATTGCAACTTCGCCCAAGTGTGCTAGGACTCTTCCATCAGGTGCGATGATCTGTCTCTTTTGAGCGTCATAGTGGAGAGCGCACTCCACCATCAACTCCGCACAATCCATTGCTGGTGGGAATCCAGCTGCTTGGAATATCCCGTTTCTGAGCATCTGTCTGGCTATTGCTGTGGGGAGTCCCTTCTGCCCATACACTCTTTTCTTGAATTCATCAAAGTCAACGTGTCCGAGATCAGTGTCCACGACATTCTTCCACTTTGAAATGACCTTGGTCTCTTTCTGAGCACCGTTGCTGGCAAACTTCATTTTCAGCTTCTTTGATGGTTCGCCTACCGTGATCGTCAACCTGCAGTCATAAAATTAACATTAATACAAAGACTTTTTTTTTTTTTTAAATAATTAAACCTCGTGCCTTGGATTCGAAAATTTACTTTCAGCTGGTTAAACAAGTAAATTGCTGTGAAAAAGCAAGCTGAAATAAATTGGATGAAGTTGAAAATTTTGCCAGAACTTCGTCAAGATGAAAGGACAGAAAAGAGATAGCAAATTTAATTGACCGAACATCAAACCTCAGTGAAGAACTGTTAAATGCAAATCAGATTTAAAAATCTGATTTTTAGAAGAAGTGCGCCCCTCTTCACAGAAGAATTTCAGCTCTAAATAAATCTCTTTTCTTTTCCTGCGAAAAATTCCTCAGCATAACACTGCCACTCTCTCTGGGAAAATTCGACTTTTCCTATTGATGAATCAATTGCCTGATAATTTCGAGAAAGATTAAAGTTCTCTTCAGCTGTGTGTGAAAAAATGAGTTGCTGAAACTCATTATAATGCTGAAGGATTGAATTCGATTTAGTAACTGCCATATTCTTTCTCGATCTCGATTTGTTTTCATTTATCCAAATAGGCAAGTTTCCTTTTAATTTTCGACAAGAATGAGTCTCGAGCTTATCCGGACAAATCTTCAAAAATTCGATTTTTCATTTAATGTTTATCTTTGATTTTTCAACTTTTTAAATAAAACATTAAATATTTAATTAAATTCATGGTGAATTTAATTTTTCTTGTCGGATTTCATCTCTGCCTGGCGTGCTTTATTTTCTTCCAATTCTCATCTGGCAAATTTGATTTTGTCCAAGGCATTTTTAAATTCCAAATAGTTGAAAATAAATTATTAAAATATTAAAAATATTTTAATTAATTCCAACCCGTTCGTTTTAGACCCATGGCTATTTCGATTTTCCTTTCATTTTTCTTGGCTAAGAGTGTATTTTTCGATTTTATCCTCAATTTCGTCTAGCCAAACCAAAATTTAAGCCATTCCGTTGAAAATTTAATTGCCAAATCCCTATTTTTCTTTGCCGAGGCGAAATTTTAATAGCACTGAGCCTATTTTGTTCTGCTAAAGTCAAATTTTCTCTTGCTCAGTCGAACTTTTCTAGGCAAAATCCTTGTCTGGATGTCTTCATCGGTCGAATTTCTTTGACGCTTGACAAATTCTCCTTCCTTTTGGCCAAGGGCGATCCTTCCTTTCCCCTTGCCTTGTGCACTTTTCTTCGGTCAAAGTTGTCAATTTCTTCGCATTTTCTCCATACTTAGGAAAATTTAATTTCTTTTCCACCTCTGTGTTAGGCACACTTCATTTTATTTCTTGCCATATCCCAATCTCCTTTAGCATGTGTCCCATCAAACTTGGCACTTATCCTCTTGAAAGTTGTAATGTCCCCTTCTCAAACCTGATTGTTCTTGTGACCGTTGGCCCTTTTTCTGGAAACCCGAAGGCTAGTCGGAAGATAAATTAGGGTTTCCTATTTTTGAGGATGTCATTGTTCAGAGATGGTGGATTCAATGGCGGATTCCTTCTGGGTTTTCAGAGGGCTTCGCAGTGGTATGTTCATCTCGGCATTCAGAGCACTTTTTGGAATTTACTATTTTTAGTAAATTCTATTTTTGGCAGTAATCAGGATGGTATCAGGCAGTTGAATTTCCCCTTCAGTTGGTTCAAGTGGCGTATTCAGTTTCGGGCTTCAGAATGCAGTTCTGGGAAGTCGAGCTCATTTCACTTAAAAATAACATTATAATTAAAATGTTATTTTATCACCTTGGCCTAGTCGAATGACTTAATGTCGTTTTAAAAGGTGGACTCAAAGGGTGGCGCCTTCATTAAGGTTATAATTAATATTTGGCGAGGTTTCCAAAGTCAAAGGAAATTAATGTGGGCGCATTTATCAAGGTGATGTTTAATTAAAATATGATTATTGAGCTAAAGGTGAAAAGGACGCCTTATTGAAGGAAAAGTTAGGGTTTGAGCTTGAGTTGGACTTTAGGGTTTCGTGAAGTCAAACGGAACTTATAAAAAGGAGTCTTGTGCATCATTTCTGCATCTTTGGTTTATGCTAATGTTATGCTGCCGAAACGGTTGCGGAATTGCTTCGAGGAATAAATGCTTCCTAGTCTGGGCTCGACTTCGTGCTTGAGAGATAGCACCTAGTGGAGAGGTTCGATTATTTAAGGTAGATTTGTGAGTTCATTTGTATTTGTGCTTTGTATTCAGTTTGGTCTTGTTAAGTAAGTCTGCTTTTTTAGAGAGTTTTCTGTATTTGCTGATTTAACACAGCAGATCCATGTTTTTCATTGTAAGTCAAAAAAAGACAAAAATATAGTTCTGGGTATTGTCTTATTCTATTTGTATGGGAAGAGCGAACAAATTCCTAGAGTCTTGGAATTTATTGTCAAGTCTTTTAATTTTAAAGAGAAATCGCCTTCTTACAGCAGGCCGTACCTTTTTGCTGTTCTTGGGTTTTGTGCATTAAACAATAGTTGCATTTCAAGTTTGTGTTAAGCTGCTGTCTTGAGCGCCATCATCATAGGAGATTTATATCCAGTTTACGTAAATCGAGTGATTTTAAGTGAGTTATGAGCATTTGCATATCATAGGCCGTCGCTTTCAAGTGCAAACAGATCTGGGGAATTCAAAATAGAAGTATTGACCCAATCTCTTAAAGGAATTGGATGTAGCATTTAGAATCAAGTTGAGGAAGTATTATTGTATTGTATTGGTTACTACTTCCAGTTCTAAATCTCTTGACAAGCATATGATCTTCACTCTGTACACTGACAGTAGTACTGGCAGTATTTATTAAGCTTTCTCAAATCTATGTTGTAATGCTTTATTTCCTTCGAAGTTATTGTAATAGTTAAATCTCCGCCCTATGGTAGCTACTTTCCCATCTTGGGTCAGCAAGCACATTCTGGGTGTTAAGCACTTTCCAGTTTCAGCATTTCACTTCAAGCTTTGTTTTCTGTAATCACTCCGTCATATGGTCGCCCCTCACTCCGCATTGGATTGGGTAGCACATACTTGACGTTGAGCTCTTTTCTACTAACAGACCGACCAATGCTCGCTTAACATCGCTTCATTCTGTTAGAGTTACAAAGACAAGGGGCTTCATTTAGATCCTCTCGACCAATGCTCGCCATCATCGCCATTCTCGGTTAGAGTTAAGCTTCCGCACGTCAGTTTTCTCCTTCAACCTTTAACGGTAATCGCTTTGTAACTGCTAATTGAAAACAAAAAAATTCTACTGTATATTTCGGTATTAGAGCCAAGATCCTCGCCCATCCCTGCGTCAATGAGTTCACTTGATGTGAGAAAGACAACATGTAGAAGTCTCTACTTGAGTTAATGCATGATCTGTATACGCTATTGAAGGATCCTGAGTTAAGGTGTGGAATCAGAAAGATTTATGCTAAGTCTGAGAAGTCGGATTTGATTGGGATTTCTAAAGAAAGCCAGTTCAAGAGGAAATGTGAACACGAGGCTGACATACTCTACAGAGATTATCAGAGCATGACAGATGAGTTTAAGAACGGTGTTTCATTTGATACCTTTTTGGATTGGGTGGTGACTTATTACCCTGGAAAGCGGGCTATGGTCAACTACATCAAGAAAATGATTAAGGAGGAAGCAGAACATGCCATGGTTGCAGGTGCAATGAAGGAAGAAGAAGTGCCTATTTGTGGATTGCAGCCGACAAATTTGCAAGTTGAAGAGAAAAATCAGTCAACTAGTGTTGAAGATGGCACAAGCAAGGTGCTCATTTCGCCTAAAAATGATAGGGCGTTGGATGAAGAAACCTTGACAGATGAGGAGTGTGCGGGAGAGCCCCATAATACTCCCCTTGACTCGCATGTGATAGCAAGTGATGTAGATCAGTTCGGTGAGAAGAATATCGCAGCAGACTTGAATCCTAATTTGGATTCATCTCATGAAGGTTTTGAGACTAAGGGCTTCACAAAGGATGTTGGTAATGTTTTCGAGGTGTTTGTACCTCCTCTTGTTGAAGATTTAGTGATAGATAGTTTTCCTCTTGTTGCTGTTCAAACTCCTCAAGAGTTTTCACAAGATGAATTTATTACAAGTGATCACGAAAACCTTTATGGCATGCATATGACTGTTCATGATGAGATCAGAAACATACCTATAGATGATAGGTTCATTGAAGATAAGGATGATAAAAAATTTCTAACAGCTAGCTCTAAAGATTCCTTACTTCCTTTCAGTGACAGTGCTAAGGGTGGTTTTGAGTTTGAACTTCAGACCCAACCATTGGAGGAAGGTACTTATGAAGACATCAGCCTTAGTGATTTGGGAGTTGACCTTTTCCAAGAATCAACACTCCAAGTGTTGCACAAAGAACACTCTTCCTGTGATCGAAACAATCAGCCTCTCACCATTTGGGATCCAGGTGTGAAGGCACTTAGTGATGACAAACCGGTATGGGATGAATTTCCCTTTGATCCGGATGAAGAAATGGAACTCGATAAGGGTTCTCTATCAGCAGTCAATGGTGTTAATATGCTTAAGTTTGGGGCTGCTTTCAAGTTTGATCAGAGTAACATGGAAGAGGAAACAAAGTTTGAGGGCCATATGGCTCTTGAAGATGAAAGGGTTGGAGGAATTACCAAACATAAATCTGATTTATCAAGGCATGAAGCTGATTGCAATCAACGAGTTGAAGGCTTAGTGGAGTATGATGTTTCCCAAGACATTGAGCACTCCCCACTAGTTGGTGGTGAAGTACAAGAATGTTGGAGCAACAATGAGGGCAGCAAAAGCGTGAAACGAAGTTCTGTTTTTCAGTTACAGCCTATCGGCAATTCACCATCTTCGCATTCTTATGAGTGTGAAGGCCAACCTGAGGTGTCCGTTGAAGATGAAGTGCGAGCTCTATCTAGATTTGATCGCACACATAGTCTGATTGAAGGGCTTATTTGGGATGCTCAGCTTGAAGAGAGACAAAGAGGAGTGAAATATGAGGTTGCTCTTCCCAAGTTGCAACTTATCAGAGACTCATTGGAGACCTTGAAGTCTGAGTACATAGGCTTGATTGAAGATAGAGATCATGCCGTTGAATCTGCAAAGAAGGCCTTCATTGTTTTCGAAGAAAGGGAGAGTATGGTTGATGAGCTCACTTTGGAGCTTAAATCAACAAAGGACAAGTTGAAAGAAACTCAGTTGGATCTAACAGAGGTTGCAGACCAGTTTGCAGATTTCAAACTTTTCAAGGAGCAAGAGGATGCACAAAGAGCTAAAAAAATCAATCAAGTGATTGGAGATTTTGACTGTCTTCAAGAGGAGTTTGATCTTGAAAGCATTTCAAGAAAGTCAGAAGTTGCATGTGCTGATTTGGGGCAGCGAGACGAAAGGAATGGCTTCCAAGTCTTCGACAATCCCTTCTTTGAAGTGGGTGCAGAAGCAACTTATGACAATCCTCTCTTTGTTTTGAAAAAAGAGTCAAGTAGTGAAGAGACCAAGCATGAGGTCAAGCGTGAACTCCAATCTAAGGATGCCTTGATATCACTCCATGACGATGTGCCACGTATGTTGAGTAGTAAAGAATGCTTAAGAGGAATTGAGGATGCAGTCTTCACTTTGGAAAAGGGACCAAAATATGGTGATTGCACTCTTGTCAATCCATTCCTTGGGTTGAGGGATGCTAGTCTGCTCTGGGAGTTGAATTTGAAGTCATCTTATGTTTCATGCTTCAGTGTTCCTGAAGTTTTCATGGTTTGGTTTCAAAGGTTCATCAGAGGGGATGCCAATTTTACAAGTATGCACTTGATTTTGACTAGCACTCAGAGATGTGCTATGTTTCCTTGCCGGAGTGTTGGAGATTATTTTCAGTTGGGTATTCAAGCTTGGGATTCTCAACAAGGGTTGATGGAGCATACAGTTTGTGGAAAGAAGAAATTATGGAGGGACAAGAATCAAATTTTCAGACTTTTTGGTGTCGTTCTTTTCTTTAGCAGCTTCTTGATGGTTCCATTTGTTCATCAACAAATGGATTGGAGAGAGATTTTGAGCATGGGTTGGAGAAATGAACGATTGGTTGCTCTTGAATGTGTTGCCCAGCTAAGACCAGGACAGATTTTGAGATTCGAGCTTGCTGGTTTGAGGCAGACCAGCCACTTTACATGTTGCGTTTCTCGCATTCAGGAGAGTTGGTTCATCACTCATGATCAAAGAGGTGGTAGTTCTCTCATGGAGATGAATCTAGTGTGTTTTCCAACCACCTTGGAGGTGTCACTTTGCAGCTCGATGTTCATCTCACATGCTCACGCTTGGGATTTGGAGTGGTGTTGTTGTTTTCCCTTGGGTAGGACTCGAGAATCAGATTGCACTGCGCTGATCCTAGTCTTGATCAGCAGTAATTATTTGTTCCTTCATACTTTTCCTACCCTCCAAATTCATCTTATGAGGGTTGATGATGTAAACTTTGACAGTTTACTCTCAGTATTGATTCATGACAGCAGTAGCTCACATGTTTTGGTTCACCATTCGGAGACTCATGGGGTTGGAACTATGATTGTTTTCTGTAGTCTTCGTGGTTGTGCCAGTATAACTCAGATGAGGCATGGTAGCTTTATGCGGAGACATGAGTATGAGTTTGTGGAGCTCTTGCAAAGAAATGCTTCCTTCCTTGTAAGAAGATTTGTAGGGGTCACACTTGCAGTCATGGTCCCGTTTGTTACCATGTGGAGGTATGGGGAGGAGTTCGATTTTGATTTGAATAGTCTATCTCTCCTATTGCTTAGAATGGTGATTGACAGTAGTATGGTTGATACTGTTAATTCGGGGGATCGTGGACATGAGATGTTGCATGATTTTGATTTCCTTCCTTTAAGACCTTTCAGTTTGAGAATCATAGATGGTAACACTTTGGAGTTACAAGGGGAGTCAGTGCAGCACTGGCATGATATTTTCATTGATGTGATCAGAGTGGCGCAGTGGAAGCATGGTGGGTTTTTCCTGAGACGCATTTGGGAACCAGGGATCATACTTGTTGCGTATGGATTAGTCTTCAAACTATTGGAGTTGTGGTGGTATTGCATGAGGACAAGCAATTTTGGGAAGGGCGGATTGTAATGTCCCCTTCTCAAACCTGATTGTTCTTGTGACCGTTGGCCTTTTTTCTGGAAACCCGAAGGCTAGTCGGAAGATAAATTAGGGTTTCCTATTTTTGAGGATGTCGTTGTTCAGAGATGGTGGATTCAATGGCGGATTCCTTCTGGGTTTTCAGAGGGCTTCGTAGTGGTATGTTCATCTCGGCATTCAGAGCACTTTTTGGAATTTACTATTTTTAGTAAATTCTATTTTTGGCAGTAATCAGGATGGTATCAGGCAGTTGACTTTCCCCTTCAGTTGGTTCAAGTGGCGTATTCGGGGCCGCAAGTTTCTAATGCAGTTCGGAAGTCGAGCTCATTTCACTTAAAAATAACATTATAATTAAAATGTTATTTTATCACCTTGGCCTGCTCTAACGACCTCTAACGTCGCTTTAAAAGGTGGATCTAAAGGTGGCCTTTCAATAAGGTTATTATAATTACTTCCACAGGTTTCCAAATGAACAATGTATGCATTTATCAAGGTGATGTTTAATTAAAAGGATTGTTGAGCTAAAGGTAGAAAAGGATGCCTTATTATTAAAGTTAGGTTTGAGCTTGAGTTGGACTTAGGGTTCTTGAAGTCAAATGTAATCCTATAAAAGGGAGTCTTGCATCATTTCTGCATCTTTGGTCTATGCTAATGTTATGCTGCCGAAACGGTTGCGAAATTGCTTCGAGGAATGAATGCCTCCTAGTCTGGGCTCGACTTCGTGCTTGAGAGATAGCACCTAGTGGAGAGGTTCGATTATTTAAGGTAGATTTGTGAGTTCATTTGTATTTGTGCTTTGTATTCAGTTTGGTCTTGTTAAGTAAGTCTGCTTTTTTAGAGAGTTTTCTGTATTTGCTGATTTAACACAGCAGATCCATGTTTTTCATTGTAAGTCAAAAAAAGACAAAAATATAGTTCTGGGTATTGTCTTATTCTATTTGTATGGGAAGAGCGAACAAATTCCTAGAGTCTTGGAATTTATTGTCAAGTCTTTTAATTTTAAAGAGAAATCGCCTTCTTACAGCAGGCCGTACCTTTTTGCTGTTCTTGGGTTTTGTGCATTAAACAATAGTTGCATTTCAAGTTTGTGTTAAGCTGCTGTCTTGAGCGCCATCATCATAGGAGATTTATGCATCTTAGTTTACGCAAATTGAGTGATTTTTAAGTGAGTTATGAGCATTTGCATACTTTCATAGGCTGTTGTTTTCAAGTGCAAAATACAGATCTGGGAATTCAAAAGAAAACAGAAGTATCAATTCCAATCTCTTGTGCGAATTGGATGTGGCATTTAGAATCAAGTTGAGGAAGTATTATTGTATTGTATTGGTTACTACTTCCAGTTCTAAATCTCTTGACAAGCATATGATCTTCACTCTGTACACTGACAGTAGTACTGGCAGTATTTATTAAGCTTTCTCAAATCTATGTTGTAATGCTTTATTTCCTTCGAAGTTATTGTAATAGTTAAATCTCCGCCCTATGGTAGCTACTTTCCCATCTTGGGTCAGCAAGCACATTCTGGGTGTTAAGCACTTTCCAGTTTCAGCATTTCACTTCAAGCTTTGTTTTCTGTAATCACTCCGTCATATGGTCGCCCCTCACTCCGCATTGGATTGGGTAGCACATACTTGACGTTGAGCTCTTTTCTGTACTTAGAATAGCAGATCCTCTGACCAATGCTCGCCATCATCGGCGCCATTCTGGTTAGAGTTACAGCATAAGCAGTTTCATTTAGATCCTCTGACCAATGCTCGCCATCATCGGCGCCATTCTGGTTAGAGTTGCTTTCCTGCACGTTTTGGTTTTCTCCTCTAACCTTAACGGTGCACTGCTTTGTAATCTGTTAATTGAAAAACGAAAAAATTTGGCTCGGAATATTTCAAAAGTGTCGTGATACTTAGTCAAAAATCTTCATTTTTCATCATTTAGCCTCTATACTTAGGCAAATATTCGAATTTTTCCTTGGACTAGGTATCAACACTTAGCAAAAAATCATTATTTAATCCTCTTAATGTGCCTAGGCGGACTTCCTTAGCATTTTGGACAAGCATCGTGGACGTCTTTGGCACCTTGCCAAGTGTATGGCGGACTTCGAGCATCTTGGATGTCCCTCTTTTCTAGGGCGGATTTCCTTAACACTTTAGCATTTGTTCATCCTTTGGAAATGTTATAATGTTTAGCCATAGATCAATTTTCCACCTTTTTAGGCCCTCATACTTAGTTGAATTTCAAAATTCTCTTTAGCTGGGCGCCAACACTTAGCAAAATTTTGATTTTCCTCTCCTTTACATGCATAGGCGGACTTTCCAAGCCTCTTGGACATCCTTCTTTGGAGATGGCAGACTTTAGAAGGAATTAGGATGTCAAGGGCGGACTTTGGAGGGTGTTTGGATGGGTCTTCAAGATGCATGGCGGACTTTAGAAGATGCTTGGATATCAAGGGCGGACTTCAAGACTTCTTAGCACATGCATGGGCGGACTTCTTATGATGCTAGGATGTGCTTCCTTATGCTGGGCAGACTTTGGAAGTGGCCAGGATGAGCTTGCTTAGTGCATGGCGGACTTCAAGGAAGTCAAGGATATCAAGGGCGGACTTCATAGGTCTTAAGGATGTGCAAGGCGGACTTTGAAGCTCCTTAGGATATTCCTCTTTGCTGCTGGGCGAACTCCATGGACTTCCAGATTTTCACAAACTTCATCTTTCCTTCATCCTTCTTCCATGGCGAATTTCTGACTTGACCAAATTTCAAATGAATTTCATTATTTAAGAGCTGATTTTCCATGATTTTGCTTCAGATCTGCTTGATCTTGAAGTGGTTTTGACTGATTTTAAATGTTTTTGGTCTGATTTTCATGCTTTTTGACCTTTTTTTTTTCCAGATTTTTCAATAATTTTTCAATTTTTTTTTTTTACTTTGATTTTAAGAGTTCTATTGAGTTTTTCAACTTCTGGCGCGTTGTAATGAATCGACCAATTTTTTTTTGATTTTTCACAAATGATTATAATGCAACACGCACTCCGTTAAGGTTAGCATAAACCAAAACGATGCGAAAAGTAACTCTAACCAGAATGTACACCAGGATCCCGATGTGGGCAAGGTGTGAGCATTGGTCAGAGGATCTCAAAGGAAAATGCTGAACAAGAACTCTAACCAAGAGATGCGCCGGTGAACGACGAGCATTCGGTCAGAGGATCCCTATCTAATGCAATACTGAAAATTAGCTCAACACCAAGTATGTGCTACTCAATCCGTGATGGATAAGAGGCGACCATATGGCGGAGACTTAGGAAATTACAATGCAAAACAGTAATAGGCGGCAAGCCAGCCTCTTCCACTTATTCAGTGGGCAGTACAAACATGAGGAAATTGCAAGAAATGTTAAAAGATGCTGACAGTACTACTGTACAGCTTACAATATCAGAAAGTTCGTTTGTTAAGCACAATATAAGAGAGTCTTCAACATTACAACAATATAGAATGATAACTTCAAGTCTTCTCAATAACTTTCCTTCCAAACAACTCGAATGATTATTTCTAAGCTCGCTGTTATGACAGAGTAAGGACTGAATTCTGTTATCAGCAACACAGTAATACCAAAATATGCTCACAAACCTCACACCACTCATTCAAAATGCATGTAAATGGATGCAAATGACACCTAAGATGAAGGCGCCCAAGTTCAAGACACAAAACAACCCCAAAACAATGTCATTTATTTTCTACTCAATTCCCAAGACAAGTACAATGGTACGGCCCCTAGACAAGGGCGATTTCCTTCCCAAAAATTCAACACTTGATTAAAAATTATGAAACTTCACAATAATTGGCGCCCTACCAAGACCAATGAGAATATGCAATACCCACAATGAAATCTTTTTGTATTTTTGAATTATGAGCAAAAACTGCCTACAGCTATGAAACAACAGCAACTCTAAAACATGACAAAATGCTTGAACAACATCACCAAATGCAACAGAACTCAACTACAATGCAAAAACTACCAATTACAAGCTAACCTCTCAACTAGTTGCTATCTTTCAAGCAAGAAGATGAGCCAATGCTAGGAGGTGTGCTTTCCTCGAAGCGAGCGTCTGAAGACAATCCAGCAGCATAACGGTGTAGTAGACAAAAGATCCCAAATGAAGAGCTGAGGCCTGATTAAATAGACGAGAGAGAAACATCTAGAAGCTTCCAGAGGGCGCCCAAACCCTAATTTCAAATTCACCTTTTCCCTCCAAAAGATGGCATCCTTTTTCATCAATAAAATATTTCACTTTTTAAAATAAAATCAATCTCTCAAAAAGGCGTCCCTTTTCTTAGTCTCAATATTTGACATTAAAAATATAATTTATCTCCTTATGATGCCTTGACCCTCAAAAGTCCCCTTTTTAAAAACAACTTAAAGTTGTACTGCTAGGCGAGGGGGTATAATATTAAAATAATAATATTATAATGAAAATACTTATCTCTCCAAGAAAAATGCGCCCAAGGCCAAGAACTGAAGTGCCAGCTGAAACAATTGAAGAAGAGGTACAACTGAACTGAACCCAAACTGTCCACTGCCAGAAATAGAATTTACTAAAAATAGTAAATTCGCGAAGTTGCCCGGAATGCCAAACTGAACACA
>VDFB02226658.1:0-12234 GCA_007258455.2 Sequoia sempervirens | reverse complement strand
TGTTTGGTTAAATGGTTTGATCATAAAGATTAAATTTATTTAATTAAATAAATAAATAAATTAAATTAATATTGTTTAAATTGTGTGTGAATAGTTTTTATTTAAAATTAAATATTATTTTTGTGGAAGTGGTGTTTTAAATTATTAAACAAAATTTGTAAATTGAAATTTCAAAATAAATAAATAAATAAATAAATGCATGTAAATTTGAAAGGCAAAATTGCCGAGAAGTGGTTGAGAAGATATTTTGTACTTCTCGACAAGTGTGCTAGTGCATTAATGATTTTTGGTTGAGGAATTTGTTCACGGAGGATATTTTGGATCTGGAAAAACACAGAGGGATTCTATTCTATTTTCTCTTCACGGGAAAAATATCAGTGCTTTTGCAAAAATTTTCTGTATATGCTTTTGGAATATTGTATACTTGTGGAAGTTCCCTGGTTCATGTTTTGGGAATTGGTTCTCGGGAAAGAAATTGGAAGCTACAGGAAATAGAGGCAACAGAGGCTCCCTTCACCAGTCAGTTTACTGAAGCAAAGGAAAACATGTATTTTTCTTGTAAATTTCATTTTATTTGTTTTGAAAAGGAATGTCTGAGAAAGGAAAGCTTCTTGTTATTAAATTTTTGTATTTCTCGGAAAAGATTATTATTATTTTTTTTTTTTAGACTGCAGGAATCGGGTAGCACGACCCCTTATAAACTGCAGTGCGCCTGGTAAACTTTTTAACGTGACCGGCGGCGCTGGCGCGACACGCCCTCCGGTACTTCTCGGAAAAGATTATTACTGTCTATTCTCTGTTAAGTTTTATTGAATTTCAAAAAAATAATACTTTTGTAGCTCTCTCTTTGTGGAATAGTTTGAGAAAGTTTCTGTGAGGGAAATCATTGTTGAAAAAGGAAATCTAAACCTCAGGAAACAAATTAGGTTTTGATTAAATATGCTGTGCGTATTTTCCTTTGAAATCCCTGTTGAAATTTTTATAATTTCCCCAATTTCCCCCATGAAAACCCTGAAGAAAATTTTACAGTTTCCCTAAAGAAATTTCAGTATATTTTATTGTGAAATCCTGTGAAAATTATATATATATATACATATATATATATATACATATATATATATTTAATATATATATATATATATATACATATATTTTATACATAAATGTTTCATATATAAATTGGATTGTTAAAAAAAATTATTTATTTCCATGTTCAACAACAGACAAAAAGGGCAGGAAATTTTAATTAAAGTTTCATAGCTTTTGGTTCACCAGACGCAAGAAGTTTTACTAAAATAAATAAATTTAATGTATTTGGGAGGGTCGAACCTCCCCTACCCCTTATGGTGGGGCATGTCCACCCTGCCACGCACAGCCACCATGGTTGTTCTACAGCCCTCAGACTGTGGCCCTCCCTAAAAGGGAGGTCATGCCAAGAATCAATCGTGAGCAGAGTTAAAACTCTTTATTAAAATTTCATGGGCCATTTAAGAAAAAGGTAAAATTGGGTTTATGTTTAAACTGATTTTAGACTAATGTTTATTAATATATAATATTTTATATTTATATATATATGGTATATGAATATGATTATGAATATATATATATATATATATATATATATATATATATATATATATATATATATATATATATATTTGTAAGAATAAATAAATATAATTATATATTTATAATTATATTTATTAAGTGAGGAAAAATAATTTTTGGTTTTTTTTAAAATCATAATGCATGTGAAAATTAAGATTGAGAAATTATAGAATATAATATATAGTGAATTTAAGAAAAAAAAATTAAAAAAATTAAATGAAACAGTTATTTTTATTGATTTTAAAATAGATCTTTTATTAAGTTGATTTATAAACATGTTGTTTTCAAACTGATGCATGTGGATTTAGTATATCCGAACAATAGACATTTATTTCTCTTGATTTGCTTTTAATCATGTTTCTTTTTGGGCAAATTGGGAAAGTCTTAGTTGTATAAGTCTTCCAGAATGATCTGTATAGTAAGGGTGTATTATTGTTCAAATGCATTTCATGAGTTGACTTGGGTTGTGCATGAGTTAGAATATGGTGTTTTGTTATCTGGTTTATGATAAAAGTTTTTAATGACCGTTGTGTGTATCATTTGTTATAATGTGATTGAATTTTTGTGCACTTTGTAAACCCTAGTCAGTTAACTTAGATTCCTTTGTTATGTTTAGGGGAGTGGCTTTTTGTAAGGGCCGACACACAAAGTGGTGTCAGGGTAACTTGCAAAGAGTTAGTAAGTCAGTGATAACTAAACAACACAGTAGTTAGAATTAAAATCTTTAATAAGATGTTTATGCCTCACTTATAGACTCTTGAGCTAGTTCAGTCTTGAGTATAAGATGAGAAGGCCTGGAATGGCAAATCCGTGTCCTGTTTCTTCAAAAGACATTCGATTCCGCAATGATTTGCAATGGGGCCAGGTTTCGTAAGAGGTTACCTGGGTAACCCATGTTGGGGGCTGGAACCTAGGAAGAAACACCAGGGTAACCTTTACAACGTTGTGATGACACTCCACCTAGAATAACAATAACCTTGTGTATTAGCATATTCAATTGTCTTAAATCTGGAAGCAATGTAACCATCAGTAAGTGTGTACTTGTGTCTAGGGTTATTAGATTATGTCTAGGTAACCATATTACTATCTCCTAGCACGGGGGGTGGACCTACGGGTACCAAATGGTTGGGTGGAACGTGCACCTTAATCCATTGGGTCCCCAGTTTATGATCATGACAACGAGAGCTTCATGGATGGAGAGCTCGCACTTGGAAACTTATGTGTACTTCTTCATTGTAATTTGTAAATCTTGTATTTGAAAACATCCTTCAATTGTTTATGAGGCGAACATTGTAAATGTAACTTGTAACTATTATTTGATCTACCTCATCAGATGAATGAGTATTGTATATTTTATCAAATGCAATGTATGAAACATGTTAGTACTTTATGTTATCTTGAATGGAATTCCAAATGAAATGCAATGTTTATTTTTATGATAATGTTAATTAATATGTGCAATGCGAAATACTAAATTCGTCTATGGAAACTCAAAGTAGTGTAACGTCGCATAGCTTAATGAATATGCAATTAATTTATTTAATATTAATATTTATAAAAAAAAATTATTTCACTATTATACACAAATGCAACATTCCTTAGGTTATTATGACGGGGCATTACACCAATAGAGTACATGAGAAACAAGAAATATAGTCCATGATATAAACAAATATAACACATAAAATCACATGTTTCTAGGTCACGTACTGTCTCTATAATCAAGAGACCTCTTCACACCATGCAAACTATGTGGATGACCTGAAACACTCTGTATAAGAGAAAGATGAAATCAGATGTAAGACAATAAAAAATGATTTAATGACAATTTAATTTATAATCCATTATAAAATTAAATTACCATCATATCTACGTCTGGATGCTTTGGTGCACTTGAAGCAATCTCTAAATTCTCTAAATAAATCTACATAAACAAGACAAAGAAATTCAAAATTAGATGTACAACTCTACAATTAATTTGTTTTTAATTCAATTTAATTTATAATTTATCATATTTTAATTGTACCGTATTCTGAGATTGTGCACTAGGCTCTTCTCCATGACCTGTCTGTACATTCTCAACTACAAGATGTGTCTCATGCTATAAAAGAAAAAGAATATGTAAAAATCTCATATTATGTATATATTCAATTTAAAATTTATAATTGAATTTAAATATAATAATTGACTTTAAATATAATAAAAAAATCAAATTACCATTTGATCTGGAACCTACTCTACATGTCCTCCTAGTGGTGTAACTATAAAATCAGTCGGGACAGTGCCACTGACAAAGTCCCATGACCAAAATTTCAAAGCATAAAATAATTTATTTAGGTTGACCTGAATAGAGAAAGAGTATATAGAGTTATATATATATATATATATATATATATATATATATATATATATATATATATATATATATATATATATATATATATATATATATATATATATATATTCAAGTTTGCACATTTTGTGTAGAAAGTTTTATAAACAACCTGGAAATCAGTGGCCTCACGAGTAACTGCAACATCAAATGTTTGCCCAATGCTCATTCTTATTGTGGTATCAACCTAGACATACATGTACATAGACATTTAACGCTTATAATATTTACAAGTGTACATGCATGCGTTTCATATATCTAGTGAATTCAAAACTCATAAAATTGTAACTATACTAATGTAAACTTTAAACAAATTTACAATATGAATGTACCTGCCCCTGATCTATGACGCTTGATAGTGGAGGAGTGCTTGACAATCCCTCAGGAGGAATCAACGTGGATGCCGATTGACTCACCTAAACCAACATGAGTATTTGAAACATATATGTGATTCAATTATAAATTTAAAACTCAAGTTAAATAATTTATGATTTCATATATACTCTTAAAATTGAAATCAAATAATTCTGGGTACGTCGAAAGCACGACCTCAAGTCGATGTATGTACTCGTGGAACAGATGATTTCCCTTGCATCGTTAGTGTCATCTGTACACCAAACAATTTGATTGTTAAAATGTATTGCAAACTTTTCTTTGATATATACAACCATCAAAATTCTTATAAAATGAACGTACATCTAGATGCATATTTATACCTGTGTCGCAGTGTCCTCAGGGTGATGGTCTACTATGAGGAACTCTACAAATGAACTGATGCGACCAGATGAACCACGAGAATCTCCCCGTCCACCTGAACTAGGTGTGGCCTGATCAGGTCCATAGCATACTTCATGACAACTAGTACATATATGGGGGATGTGGCTCGGACACTCCCCGAGCTGTACTCTCTAATTCAGCTCCATAGGAAACTCCCTCCATCATCATCGCCTCTATGCTCCCACTCACTACCTTGTAAGCATAATCAAGGTCTCATGAAAGGTACTAAGGGAACCCTAATGTTGAGACCAGAGTCTCTGATGATGTACGTGCGGTGAACAAGGACCAGCATGCTCAAACAAGAAGCACATGCACTGTGGGTGTCAAGGATCAACCCTGCCCCCTAATTCTATTAGGCATGTCACAACACCGAAATGATCTAAAAATCAAATAATTGGGCTTTTCCCCAAAATGCACTCTACATGAATTTTCCTTCAAAATACAATGGGAACTCCCACTAGCATGGGACTATCAAACCATATACCATTGATCCCAAAATGTACCCCATCTCATGGATGTGCACCACCTCATGGATATTCTAGATTTGTTGGGTGGAATGGGTTGTTGAGTAATGGGGTCAAGAAAGTAGGGGGCTAGATGGGCTTTCATTATTTTAAGGTCTAATATTTGTTTGTAAGAGAGACCATCAAAATAAAATTGTCTCATTTTTTCTCTGTCTCGTCGATGCCTATCAAGATCATAATCAATCATCATGATGGAATCAACAACGTTTTGCATTGTAGATGCAAAAAATCTCACATGTGGAGGAATCAATGCTTCGACTGCGATAGCATTGATTTGATTTGTAAGGATGCAACTGATCATTTATTCTGCTTCCCGGCGAGCCTCAAGTAGATGGTTGTTGATGTGGCATAATAGGTGGAGGGGAGGGCTTAGGGAGGAAGGTGAGGTGGGAGAGGGGGAGGTGGATGCATCGTGGCCGAGGTGAGATCACGGATATCATCAATGTTAAAATCATCCATGATATGTTCGGAGACAATGCGCACCACATTAAATCATAAAATAGTCCATGCATGGTTACAAGATCATATATTTAATTGAAATAGATGAGCAATATATATATATTAAGATCATATATTTCAATTGAAATGCACATATATACATTGATCGACAACTCATGACACGCCCATACAAAATTCAAAATTAAATGTATGTACATGTACATTTAAAATAAAAAATATGATGCATAATTTGCATGCGTACAAATCATTAAACTAAACTATGTACATACATACAAATTTCAAAATTTAAGAACTATATATGAAAAATTTTAATACATGCACATACATACTAAACAATAAACTTGAAACATTCACAAAATCTCATTTTATGTCTAACACACACACACACACATATATTGCAATTTTTCAGCAGGAGAAATCATGATCTAGTAGATAGTCACAAAATATATACTATTATATACTATTCATTATAAGTTCATAAATTCCACCAAATTCATAAATCCATGCCACTAAAAATATCCATCTAGAACCAAAATCATAAATTCATCACACAAAATATCCATTTGGAACCAAATTTATAAATTCATCACACAAAATATCCATCGCTCACCAAATTTATAAATTCATAACTATTTAAGATCATTGTTTTAATTTATAAACTACTGTGGCTCTCTACTGCATAGATCTTCATTTCTTTGTGTTTTCCTTTTCAAAATTGGGAGTTCTCCTCTCTAGCCACTGTCGATGCTCATCTACGGTCCCATCCATAGCCCTGATAGCATCAACAAGGGTTTTCATCCTAGATACAAACATCCTCACAGGAGGTGCAACACATTCTTCATTTTGAATAATGTTGATTTGATCTTGGATGACCTTCTAGCAGAAGCATTGATTTGTGCTTGTAAACGAGCATGTTTATTGATTTCAGGTGGTGGAGGTGGGGGGTTACGAGGTGGAGTGGGTGGAGGTGGATTGCGAATATTATTGAATGGATCCATGTGATCTTTAAGATATGAGTGAACTTGCATTAGATTTGTAATTGTTGTCAAATAAGGTTTGCACCCTTGCTAAGCTATGAACTGCAGCAACCTATTGACACATGGGAACACTTCGAGGTTGTGGGTGACCTGGGAATGAAGTGGACGTCCAGATTATGGGCTGGTTCCTCTTAAGATAACTTAAAAATACTAAAAAATGACAAGGAAAAGAGTAAGAAGGATATGATTGAAATTTAAAACCTATCACTAACAGGTGATACACTAGAGATAAAAATATGACAATACTGTTGGAACTCACAAAAATCTCAATAAAGCTAAACAATCTCACAACACAGAGATTTATGTCTGTAAAAGTGATTCTATGTAAGGTTCTGACTGTTCTAATGCTTAACACAAGGAAAACAATGATGTTTTCACAGATATTAATGCAATAGAAAGAGATCACTAACATAAACCTGCACTATGACATAATATTCTTTGCATCCAGTATTGAAGGAATCTGATAAAATAACGGATTACACAGAATTTTATCATGCAACTCATAACCAACACTAAAACAACAAAGAAAATCAGTGAAGGAAATGACTTTCTATTGAGAAAAAAGGAGTTTTTGTATTACAAATCTGTAGTATTCCTAAAAATGAGTTACAAAGTCTGAAATGCTCTTTCAGAAATCTCTTAACCAAGAACTCCCTTTTACAAAGAGGCAAAAATGCCATATATACAACAAAAAACTAAAAAGTGTCAGCCTCCTACCCTAGGGTTTACAAAAAATGAGTCGGTTCCTGAACAGGTCGACCCTTAGATCTTTTGGAATAAAGTTAATGCTACATTCAATGTGCATCCTTCTGTCCATGTCGGTGAAAAGATCACCCTCAGGAGTGGCCTTCAGATCTTTTGAAACCATCGCATTAACTTTTGGCCCCCGTGTCTGACCTCGAGACTTCTTTGAAGAGCTACTTTGAATGTTCTGAAGTATGGTCATTAATGTCGATCCACCTTTGCCAGCCGACATCCCAGCTTTCCTTGCGGTCTCTTCCTTTATGCTCTCCTCTTGTTCTAGACCCTTCTACAAGTTGATCCTCTTCAAGAAGCAACATCAAATTTATCCTGCTTAGATCTTTACAGACAAACACCACTGTCCACCGAACTGATTCATCATCTCATTCATAGAGCATACCCATACTGCTCACATTCCGTTGATCTTCTTCATAGGACGGTTGCCATAGTCAAACTACCACTGGTTTGCCCTCAGCTTCCTCTGATTGGTTGAACAGACACCACATAAGATTTTTAGGTGATCAAAAGTCATTCAAATAGAATCGCATGTCGGTGATACACTAGCCGTGTCTCCCCGATGTGATTAGACTCCACAACAGCAATTGGCATAGCTTAGAGCTGTCGGCAAGACTTCACATTGAGCTGCAAGAGTTATATCGATATCCCAAAACCATCGACAAGACTATCGTTGTTGTCCATACATCATAGCAAACCCTTAAAGAGTCATACCGATATCCAAAACCATCGGCAAGACTATCGCTTTCGGCAAGAGGTCATATCGAAAGCACCTAATAGTAGATACCATTCCATTTAGACAATCGACAAGAGTCTTGGCGATGCTTAGCACGAACACACCCATTGACAAGACAAACAAGTCGGGAAAAGGTCTCAGTGAGCTCCTATTAGTCACACCGAAGAGCTAAACCATCGGCAAGACTTTATCAATTGGGAAGACATCATATTGAACACAAACCCCTCGGCCAAGAGTCTTACCGAAGCCATATAGCCATCGGCGAGACCACAACAAGTCAGCGAGACAAACAAGTGATTGAAAATCGTTCGATCAGACTACCGCCTTTGGAAAGAGGTCTCACCGAAGTCCTCAGTAGACCCATCGCTATCGGTAAGACCATTGCTTGTCGGCAATACCTCATAGCGATCCCCCAAGAGTTATACTGTTGTGCTCCTCTGTTGGCAAGACATCCGCATTCGGTAGGACATTACAGCAAGCCCTTCATCTTTCGGTGAGACCTCACCCTATTGGCAAGACATTATGCCGAACTCATTACATTCTCCTTGAGCTCAAACCCTTTCGGCGATACCACCATTTGTCGGCGAGACGTCTCGCGGAGCTCAAAACACTACACCAAAGGCACAAACCTTCGGCGAGACTTCATCGGGTCAGCAAGACATTACACTGACGCTAACTCCTTTCCCCGAGACCATTCCATTTCGGCGAGACTCCCCTCAATCAGGAAGACACCATATCGAAGCCACAAACCTTCGGCGAGACTTCAACCGGTCGGCCAGACATCACACTGAGCGCAAATCATTCCCCCCGACGCTAACCCTGTGAACAACTGTCGGTGAGAGCTCTTCCCAAGCGGAGAAAGATGGAAAAACTCATGGCGACCCAAGCATTTGAAAAAGAAAAGGTAGAGTCAGAGCTGGGATGGAAACTGAAAGGGGGAAAGCAAGGCAAAGACACAAGATGAAGACCTTCCCAATGAAAATTGAACACCTGCACGCTGGGCTCAACCCTCATGGGAGCCACATTTAATCCACGTGCCAAATTTAAAACATAATTTTCCCCTACAGCTGCACCAGAAGCAAACAAGTTAGAAAATATGTAACCTTGATGCAAATGTTCCTCCATTTGGCCTTCATGAACACTTGAAAAAGCAGATTGCCCTGCCTGATTGAGCCCGCAGGTGAAAATTGGGTTACAGTAATTTCAAGATGTAAGATACATGTTTAGGAAATACCTTTAAACCATTCAATATAAATGGCCTTAAATAATTGAATACAAATGATAAAATTATATGTAAGCCTCATTTATATGTCTAAAGCACATGTTACTTGAATGAAAATACAATTAACTATTGATATTGTATAATCTTGCAGGATCTTATTATTGTTAAATTTGGTTGGGCCTTGGGCAACTTTGATCACCAAAATTTAAGAACTTCTTTGATCCCCTTAAGAAATTTCATATTGGAACCCCTTAAGAAAATTGAATTACGATTTAGGGTGACAAGATGGCTTAAGGGGATTTACGTCTAGTGAGGTCCTAGGAGAAAATGGCATAGATCAAGTGAATAAAATTTGGTGAAGTTTCCCAAGGCAAACAAATTTCATTAAGAGCCTTTAAAGAATGATGGCTTAGGGTTTATGGTTTAGACTTTAGAGTTTAGGTTTAGGGCAATAGGCTTAAGGGGATCTGCCACAGTAAGATCCTAGGAAAAAAAATACATGGCATAAGGGAATGAAATTTTGGTAGGGAGCTGCCTTACAAAGCAAAACCAAATTTCCATTAAGAGCCCTTCTAAAAATAACGGTTTAGGGCTTGTGAGTTTAGAGTTTAGGGTCTAGGGTAATAGGATAACTTAAGGATATATGTAGTAAGATCCTAGGAAAAAAACTGGCATGGCATAAGGGAATGGAAATTTCAGTGGATTTTCCTAAGACAACCAAATTTCACTTTAAAACTCGGGTAGGACAAAATGAATGGTTTAGTGTTTAGGGTTTAGAATTTAGGAGTTCGTGGTTTAGGGTTTAGAATTTGGAATATTTAATGAACTGCAAGTTAGTGAAGAACATTTTCTGAATAGCTGATTTAGATCTAATTCTGTTTCAACTGACCAACCTAGACTCATGATATCTCATTCATATTATAATCTTGCAGGATCTTATTATTGCTAAATTTGGTTGGGCCTTGGGCAACTTTGATCACCAAATTTTAAGAAATTCTTTGATCCCCTTAAGAAATCGTAATTCTCACGACGAAAGTGACATGATGGCTTAAGGGATTTAATGCCCAGTGAGGTCCTAGGAGAATGAGACATGGTTCAACTGAATAAAAATTTGGTGAAGTTTCCCAAGGCAAACGTAAATTTCACAAGAGCCCAAAAGAAAAAATGATGGCTTTCAGGGTTTGTGGGTTTAGACTTTAGAGTTCAGTGTCAGGGTAATAGGATAACTTAAGGGGATGTATGTAGTAAAGATCCTAGGACAAAATTACATGGCATAAGGGAATGAAATATGGTGGATTTTCCTAAGACAACCAAATTTCACTTTAAGGCAGCCGGGTAGGGAAAAAATGAATGGTTTAGTGTTTAGGGTTTAGATTTTAAAGTTCGGTTTAGGGCTTCATGAAAACAGGGGTAACGCTTTGGTGCCCCTTTGAATATTTAATGAACTCGCAAGTTAGTGAAGAACATTTTCTGTGAATAGTTGATTGAGATCTACTCTTGTTTCAACTGACCCAGATCATGAAATCTCATTCATATTATAATCTTGCACGATCTTATTATTGTTAAATTTGGTTGCCTTGGGCAACTTCACCAAATTTTAAGAACTTTGATCCCCTTAAGAAATTTTTCATATTGGGACCCCTTAAGAAATCGATTTATGATTTAAGGTGATAGGATGGCTTAAGGGGATCTAGATGTCTAGTGAGGTCCAAATTTAGTCATACTATAGCCTCATTGGTTCCATCTAGCTTTGGGTCAAAAGTGTTTACCCCTCTAATAAAAAAAAGTATCATGTTAAAAATGAATCAATTTATACATATCACAAAAATAACAATAATCTTAAATGTAACCCATACTCTAACAATAATAGAATGCTAAATGATCCCCACCCCTAACCATATCCTAATTTAACAAACCTAATTGAAACTTAATTAAATTATAACCTTTACCTAATCTTAAATGTATTCCTATATTATATTATATTAAATTAAATTATATTTTATATTATATTTAAATTAATTTATATTTGTATTATAATTATATTAATATTTTATTATATATTCCTAATTGTAACCTACCTATTTTACTACAAACCTAATTGAATCTTAAGCCCTAACCATTAAAACCCCAAGTAAATTGTAACATTACCTATCCTTAATTGTAATCTATATTATATTTATGATATTAAATATTTATATTATTTAATATATTATATTATATTAATATTTATTAAATATAATATATTAAATAATATAAATATTTAATTATATTTCTTTTTATATGAATCATCCTCCTATTTCTAAATTGTAATAATAGCATGTAGTTCCTCCAAACTATCATCATGTACCTCCTCCCTTCCCATGTAATAGGTGTACCTTGTAGGTGTTAAATGGTTCCATCTTGGTCTCCTTATTGATGCATTTCTATCCTTCCACATAAATCTATATAGTATCAAAATATAGGTAATTTTATGGTTATTGAATCTCTCTTAATTGCTAAAGAATCCATTATGATTAAGGATGGGTGGATTATTATCTAGGATCACATCTTAAAAATCCTATTGAGGTCATGTGGTATGTTTTTCTTAATACATATATTCCCATACAAACCTCTTTCCATGTATTATCAACTCTCCTATATAATAGAAACCTTCCTAGATTTAAATTTCATATGATATATATGTACCAAGTGTTTCCAATTAGAATTGCTATAATTATACTTTT
>VDFB02226657.1:0-15088 GCA_007258455.2 Sequoia sempervirens | reverse complement strand
ACTTAACTTTCCACACTATAACTCACACCTGTAACCATAAAATTGAAAGGGAATAAATGCCATAAGTGGATAGCGATGCAAATACAGAGCATCAAGAGAGCTCTTGACTCAGATTGATACAAAAATATGATGCTGTTCTGGTACCTGTATATGGCATCATGGTTCCATTTCATGTAGCCTCTCACAAGAGTGTTAGAAACCAACATTAAAATTCCCTAGCGCCTTAAAAGTTAAGGAAATTTCCCTATAGATCTGAGGATTCAAAGCACATTAACCATGTGCAAATGACTAAATCCCACAGATGATCTGTAGCAATGAAAGAGTCTGATAAAACAGAGAGAGAGAGAGATAACTGGTGACTCAGGAGAAACTTCAGCTTTGACAGGTTGGAAATGGAACAGGAAGATTATTTAAACCTCTACAACATTCTATTTTAAGTGCTACAGATGTGACAAGTTACCAAAGAATCAGGGAGGTTATTTAAATCTATACACCCCACTAAGTTCAAGCACTGCTGCTACGACAGGTTGCAGTGTAAGGCATCAGGGAGCTTTATACAAACGTCCACCTCTTCTATGTTTGAGTGTTGCAATTCAGACAGGTAGCCAATGGAATCTAGGAGCTTTTTCTAGATGCACACAGGCTACCATGTTCAAGTGCGACAGCTGTGACAGGCTGCTAATGGAACTGGAAGGGGGTTATTAAAACGGTGACAATCGTTACTATACATGGGACGCTTTTCAAGTGTGGTAGCAGTATTTACAAGGGGAAAATGCCCTGTGCAATCTCGTTCCAGGTACGAGCCCAAAATAAATAAGACGAGACTAGCAAGAAAGGCAAGGAGAGAGAGATTTCGAAAAGAATGAAATGACATTATTGAAAACTCATGCAGTGGAAAAGACTTGCATGCAAGTGCAAGGGCTTTAAGAAAGGAATAGGATCAAGATTGAGCAGATTAGTATAACTTATTGTTTGCATATACAAAAGTTTGACTATGACCATCTACCCAATCATACATCCCACAAAATGATAGCGGTTGTGTGCAATACAATTGCAGAGTATGTTAACTTATTATAAGATTCCTTCACAAATCAAAGGATAGTAAAAAAAAAAAGAAACCCTTACCTCTCCATATCGCAAGATGCCTCAGTCCATAAGGTTTTCCACATATCAGATTCTATCCAGGCTGATGATACCCGATATCTTAACCAAGCATGCACACTTCTTACAGCTCGATCTAGCATTCTAAATATTCTGGTGCAAGGCGTATGCGTTCAAGCATAGTGGGTGCTAGTACCCGGTTAGACATGCTAGCAACTGTGAGAGCATAAATAAGGCACTAGAATTCCCCCCTATCTCAGTACTGCCAACACGTCTCTACCCCTTTCCATAACCCACACTAATTGATGATCTCTTTTCATTGAATCCATTCAATGTCTGCAAAGAATTAGAATTATGAAATCAAACTATGTTGCGCTTCCTCCCCCTACAGTGATTCTTCCCATCTCCATTTATGTCTGACATTTCCCATATGTTATGGACCCGTGACTTCTCATAAGACATGCATAGAGAACCTTCATTGACTAATTTTAGCCTCCATTAAAAATTGAATAAAATTCCTTTTATGTAAATGCGTACATACGGATAATATAACTGTTTTCATGCAAATGGAGGTGGCTTAAGGCAATGAATGTTTTTTGTTGTTGTGCGTGTCACGTAAAAGAGAAATAAATGCTTTTAAATGGATTCTTACCAAAAAATCCTTGCCCAATTTTTAAATGTTATTCATTCTATGTCAGATGTGGCAGTTACAACCACACTTTAATTAGAGTATGGTGTCGGTCTTTATTTAATCTTTTATTTACCATTATCCACTATAATTATTCACATATTTGTTTTCTTTACAAATTATTTTGCACCTCAATTGTTTTATTATTTTTATATTAAAGCATTTGGTCAATTATTAAAATACCTTTTAACTTCGATGATGTTTTATTTCAACGTAATAATTAATCAAGCACTAATTAACCCAACTGAATCAAATACACAACATACCAATCAATCCTGACTTCACAAATGAGCTGACTTCACAAATGAGCTGGAACAACAAATGGAGGGGCATTACATTTAGCCAGTAGATTGTATTTGTCATGCCCATAATTTTCACTAGAAACACAACAAACAACAATTTTTTTTTTTTTTGAAGAAAAACATTAATTTACATTACGACCCTAATTTCACTTGCTGTGATGCAATCATTACACTAAATATGAGACTTTATATTGAGCGCATCTTTGCACGATGACAACACCGAACGATCACCATGGGTTGAAGGGGTTCAACCTAATTGACAATAATTTAATTGGTTTACTTATAAAGTAGAGGAAAATTTATCTACGTTTGATGATATACCTACTCAACCAAACATGGATTATAGTACGATGCGAACTCAAGAGATTCATCCAATTGATTCTAACATGATGGATTTTCTCCTTAAACATAAAATTTATAAATTTACACTCTCATAGTAACATTTTCCATATCACTAGTTACTCCCAATTTGGTACCAATACTAAGTGTATTAAATATTGATACTAGAGGACTTCAACTCATGATTTTTTTTTTGTTTTTTGTTTTTTGTGTTACCTGGTATTACAACTCAACATTCATTTTAGTGCTAATGTTATGGTGATTAAGAGTTTTACATAATGTCATTGTCGTTATCTCAAGCAAACACTAAATATTAATATTTTGTAGAATTTACAATATTGATATAGATATTGATATCTATATGTATGACAAGAAATTTATATTATAGTTCCAATTGTTATGAATACAATTAATCCCAAAATTATCTGATGATGCCATTGCTTGATCTAGTCTCAATTTCCGACCACAGTATTGATCCACACTTAAAACCATGGTAACATTTCAATTAAGTGTAAAAAAAATCTAATCCTTAAAATTCAAATACGAAGACCGATAAGATATTTATACTTCACCCTAATTGTTAGATTTTTTCTATTCATTTACTTATTTTTTTATATATTATTAATTTAATTATTTACTTATCTTTACTTAGATAAATTCATTTATATTTGTGTTCTCTTATTTTTAGAATTCTACTTTATTTCTATTTTTTTTTATTTATTTTTTTTACATAAAAAGATAAATTTAGAAATAATAATATTAAAGCATAATGCATGCAAATAAATACATATAAATTCATTTACATATTTCTTATTATTATTTTCCCTTAAAAGAAAGAGGGAAGAAAGAAACGAATAAGAAATAATTTCTATTATTACTAAACTTTTGTCCTCATGTATAGTTTTTTTTAATTAAATTAATTGAACCCCTTCCTTTTTAGAATAAGGGAATATTCTATTTCTTCTTTATTGAAGGTAAAAGATATGCAAACATTTCTACGTTTGCTTTTGCATGCTAAGGGTGAATACTCATGATGGGACGACATGATAATAGAAGACTTATGCATGAATATAGATTATGAACATTCTCAGTGAAGACAAATAGACGTTGAATCATCAAGCAGGGGTATTACTAAGCAACACATAACAAGGTCTAATGGATTCTATGCGATAGAAAGGGGTATATGGTAGATATTGAAGAGAGTCACATGGGGAAAGGGTTAATTTGGTTTTACAGAGTAGTGTGTAGCGAATGTGAATGGGTGGTGGGATGCAAGTAGAGTTGAATATGCCAAGTGGATGAACAACACAATATATTATCTTAAATGGTTGAAGTGTTGGAACATTATAGCTCAACTGGACCAAGTACATTTGTTGGTAGTTCATGATATACAAAATGTGTGCTATGAAAAGTCAAAATATTGGTGAGCAATTTTGCATTAGAACTTTTTTTTGAACAAAATACAGTACAATTGTTGGTGTTTGATGGTGAGGGGCTATGATATATGCCATTTGGCTTCAAGGCCTGCAAAGCAAAAGAAATGGAATGGTTAGGTGGAAACATTATTTGTTGACATGTACAATGATTGCTCCATGTTCAATTTATTATAACACTATTAATGGGAACTATTTTTTTTTGCCAATAAAATAAGAAAATTACCCAAAGGACATGAACATGTTGAGGGCATGTTCAATTTGTAAAAGAGAAATTGTTGATATAACAATAAGCAGGAGCGACATGAGGGAGAAAGGGAAAAGAGTTGTGTACCTTGACTTTTTAGAGATAGTTGTTGTAATCGGGCTTCCTCTTCTTTTCTCATAATTGTGTATGGGTGGTTATGCATTTTTGAGAATCTCTCAAAGGAGAACATTGGCTGAATATGAAGGTTGTTCAACGATTTCACTCTGGATATAGCTGTAAATGTTAGTCCTTGTCGTTCTATTTTTCCAATGTCGATAGTTGCTCTGGATAGCGTTAGGCCTTGGGATTTGTGTATGGTAATAGCCCATGCCATTGTGAGCGGAATTTTCCTACGGCTGCCCAATGATACAGGTATTATCAGTATACTTTTGGGGTCATTTTCATTCCATGCTGGCCCACTATAATTATCGATCCTTGCCACAGCATAAAGTGGAACATCTGGTGGTCTGGAACCAAGGCTGTAAACTATCTCAACAACTTCACCTAGAGCTCCATTTACAAGGCCTGCTTGTGTCCATATGTTGGTTGTCAGCATGATGCGTTGCCCTCTACAAAGCAATACCTGCTTTTCAAGTTGTTCATTAGTAGTTGCATTATCTGTTTAAGTCCTGGTGGTAGTTGCAGCACTTATTGCAATTGGATGGTTTAACAATTTTAACATTCTTCTATTGTGAAGTCGAACTAAATCATTGGTAGCAAATAAGTGCATTGAATTGTCGAACATTTCTTTTTTGATAGAGGTGAGATGCTTGTCTGTGCGTGTTTATAAAAGTTCCCAATCCTCTTGTGATGCTTTTGCATTGAGTATGTTTTGCAATAGTTGACGGAATTGCCATTGTTCTGGAGTCTCACCTTGTTGATGAAACACTGTGTCTAAGTTGACAACGGTCGTGAACAGGCCCCATAGTGTTTTTGCATTTGAGTGTGATGTGTAAATAGGCTTGTCCATTACAGGCGGGAGCTGTGCAAGGTCACCAATCAGGATTATTGACACCCCACCGAAATAAAGATGTTGTCGATGCGGGAAGGCCTCACATAGTCTTGCATCTATCTTCAGTAGCAACTTTGGTCCTATGAAGCTCATCTCATCAATCAATATATATCTTATGTGTTTCATCTCTTCCTGAAATGTTATTAATGATTGTCCTTGCAGTGGGTGCATTTCTTTGATAGGAATTCATAGCATTGAATGTATAGTCGATGCATGTATATTAAATGCAGCAACCCCTGTAGGAGCCAATGTGAGTAGCTGGCTTTGCTGGTGTAGATTGTAACTATCAAGTGCTTTTCTTATGCGAGCAATCAAGTATGATTTCCCTGTACCTGCCGCCCCTTGAATAATCATGTACAATGGTTTATTTGAGTGATGTTTGCTATGGTTGATAATATGTGTGAGTGCTAGTTTTTGTTTGGAAGATAATGTATAGTCTAGGACATCATACTTACTTGGAGCATGCCTTTCATGGCTACATGCTTTTTCCATGTTTATGAATTGTGTGGCAATTTCATGAAGCTCCTGGGGCACTGCAAGTTGTTCCCATCTGTAGCTGCTATCAAACTCACGCCTGCCAAGTAGGTCAAGCTCATTTAGGCTGATGTTGTTTGAGGGGCCCATTTGCGAAAATAATTCCCATTCATTCATTTCTAGCATGTCCCTTTTGTCCATGTCAATTTCGCTGTCTGATTCTGCATCATCGGTGTTTTCATCTGACGGAGTAGTGCACGGGAGATGCCATACATCATATTTGGATGTATTCATTTGCTTCCAATTTGCAAGTATTGTATCCTTAGTTATCCCTATGTCGATTTCCAAGCTTCAGAAGTGCTTGTACAGCAGGAGCTCACTCCAACAAAAAGTTTCGAACTGGTCTGAGTCCTCGTCTGGGATGGTGTAGAACTTTGGGAAAACATTGACAATCGCTTTGACCTTTCTTTCTTTCCACTTGCATCCCTTGCGACTCGCAGAGTACGAGAAAGATCGTGCATATTCAAGTAGCGTTGTTGTCTCCAATTCTGGAGGTCGATTAATGTACGAATGAAGGTAGCTAGGTTGTAGATGGCTTTCATGTGGTCCTCTTGTTATTCGATGGAACATTTTGCATCCAACATTCAAAGATGTAAAAGGCCGATTACAAACAATAAGCGGCAATTTCTGAAGCATATGGCATGTTTCTTGTGCTCCAATATCATGCTTTGCCACGATTTCTGCCATGAATTTTTAGTATGCTGCAAGGGTCAGGACATCTATTTTTTGGGTTGTAGATATTCTTGCTAGCATATCAGTACAAGTCTTAGATGCTCTCTCTGCTTTTGATGTATATTTGGCAATGTATTTTAGAACAATTGCCCACGAGATGACAGGTTGACAATCTATGTTGGCTCTCCATATTGAAATCATTTCTGGATTGTGTATGTTTAGCCTATCATCATTCCGTGCAGGTTCATATTGTTTTGTCCCACAGTTGTCAAATGATAGGGTAGATATAATTTTCTCTTTCCATGGAGCTTTGTATCGACACTCTAGTTTTTTCCCTTTCTTTCGCAAGCATGTCCCCTCTCTACATTTTGTGTGCCTCTGGACATGATTGATGATCTCTTCATAGTCATGAGAGGGGTCTGTAGCAAATATTTCTATTGTGTCTAGTAAGCAAGGATCGTCTTGGAAAGATCAGAAAATCAAGTTGTCTCTTGCTGATGCAGCACGGGGATTCCAAGCACAGACATACTTGTCAAAGAATTTCCTAGCCTGTTGAACTGCTACACTATCATCCCAATCAAGTTTATCCATGTTTGGTGCATCATGGAGCCAAAGGAATCCATGTACATGTGCAGTGCCATGATGCTGCCACTCATACCTGTACCAGTAATCTTTTGCATTGAGGAGTTTCTCAATTACCTCTTCACGAAACACTGTGAATCGTTGATGCAAGTACAATGATGTGGTGTGGGGGTTGTTGACTACATTTTCTAAGCGCTGTTTATTTGTTTGCATTCCTACTGGCACACCATCCGAGATCAAACATTGTAGGTCTGGCCACTTTGTGTCTGCTGCACTTAATGTGAAGAATAGAGTGGGAGACCCTATTTGGTTGATCATATTTGTTAGTTCAGCATGACACTTGTTCCAATATGGTCTTGTGCCCCACATTGAAGAGCCAAAGTGCATGAGCTCTTGAGCTAATTGTGTGTCAGGTAAGTTTTTCAAGTGTGCTCGGAGGTCCTCAATAGTGGTTGGCATGTTTTCTTCCGCATTTTTTTTAATGAAAACTACAACAAGCCCTTGGCTACGATGCCGCATCATAAGATTAAGCATGAAATATCAGAACCTTGGATGCCTTCCAAATCTATGGTCATGAAATCTCATTAAGTGGAGTGCATACTCATGCATGTGTACTTCCCTAATTCGTGGTTGCATTTGTAGTGCAACTCCAGTTGGAAAGAGTGTTGGAAATGCCATATCAAGCAACCCCTCAGTATTGTATTCATTTATTGGTGATGAGTTTATTTCAGGCCAGTCTATAATGTTGTTTGTGTTGTCGTCAAGGTCTAATGTTTTCTTAATAATTTCTAACTCACGGCATCTATTTGGAAGTCTAGCTATAAATGATGATGTGTTTATTGTGTTGCGTTCAATATCATCCCCATCAAAGTCAATTTCATTATTTGGAACGACCATGTCTTCATTGGTTTCAACGGTATGTAGCATATTCGATATGTTTGTTCTTGCTTCAGGAAATTGCTCTAAGTGCTCAAAACTTATTGCAACATCATGATAGTATGGGTCATATTTGACTTTGTATTGTAACGCATCTCTGATATGACTTCTACTTACATAACAATCATAATAATGACCTTCTGTATGCAGTCTTCGAACTATGAGAACATCCAACTCTTGTATTCTTCATGGAAGAACTTTTGAAATGTCAGTGATATCTTGTGGGAAGCTAATCATGTGGCCACTATATCTATACTAGCCTCCAAGAGTGTGGGTTACTTGTAGTACTGGGCTGACTCTGGCAATGAGCATTTCCTCCACTTCGGTGAGTCTTTTCAAAACAAACGGTTGCTCTCCTGGGTCCATGTTGTTGAGTGCAGAGAACCGATGGATGCCTCTCTCAGCGAAACATCTTTTACAAGTTGCATTAGCACCCGATGAATGGACGAGCATGCCTGGGTAACATTCCTTGCATACAATGCATGTTTTTCGGTTGGACAGTGCATCTATTCTTTGATGAAATTTTTTCATTGCCATCATGAAGTTATCATTGTTGTTGCATGTTGTTCCATGTTGATATAGGCATGTTTGTTTCTGTAAAGATCTATTGCACTTTTTTGCATTTATTTCCTCTCTATGACGATCATAGTAAGCTCGACTTTTCTCACAATCTTGTAGTCTTTGGGCTTCTATTTGTTGGGGGCTATTTTGACTTTCATGCAATCTTTTTTGTCGCCTTCGAGTAGCTATCTCTTCTCTATGGCGAGCATAGTAAGTCTGATTTCTTTCTCGGTTTTGTTGTCTTCTTACCTCCTTTTTATATGGGTCACTTGCATTGTTCCCTATTGAGAAGTCTACCATATGTGGGTCTGGACACGTCAGGGTAGATCAGGAATAAGAGCATAGCAAAACCAGATGAAACCAAAATTCTTACATAGCCAAAATGTAGATGAAAATGTAAAGATATTCCTCATTGGTTCACGAATGCATGTTGCAATATGAGAAGGAACACAATTTGGAGGTAGAAGACAAAGGTGCATATGTAAGCTTCTAAACAAACATGTGCATTTTTTTTTAAATAAAGAAAAACAATATTTTACATATTTCTATCCATCTAAAGGCATTAACATGATAGTTTGTTAGATGAAAAAGATATTGACATAGTTCTTTACAACATGAGTTTTTTTTGCCATGCATACCATCCATAGTCATACTACACTTGTAAAGAGAGCATGGCAACTATATTAGGCTATGTAGTATGGCTAGGGCGATCCTATGAGTTGCACAACCAGCTCTAGTACAACATCAGGTTCAATGGGGGGAGAAGCCTTTACATTGCACATTTCCTGGATATTTTTGAGCAAAAAGCTATTCTCTTCAATGTAATCTAGTTGTTCGACCTTGGCAATGGTTGCTTTTAAGCATTCCTTTGCATTGTACATTTCAAGGTTACAATGCAGTGTGAATACATAATGCTTGTTCAAGACACTCCTAATCACCTCCTCCACATTTCTGTCAGCAGCTTGATCAAATTGTAGACTGTATAGTTTGTCTGCAGGCATGCCCATGAGTTGTGCCGCCCCTTCGTCGAATGCGATTGCCCATATTATATTTGTGTGGTCCTGCAACTTGACTTGAAGTATATACCTATAGTCACAGGTGTCAATTATTGCATTACATTTTGCACAAAACCACTTTCCATCATTCATTTGCGATAGTATTTTCTTACAAGGCTTGTTACTTGAGCGGGAAGGGCATGATGGATAGCAAAATGAGTCAGTTTTTATGAATCGTGTTGTTGCCACCAACATGCATTGTAGAGGTTGAGCTGTACTTTGAGCCTCTTCACGAATGGCATTGATCGTCAGTCTTCTAGCAGGTGGGGGCATGTGAAAGGAGGTAGTAGTTAAAGCCTGAATGGCAGCGTCATTTTCTTTGAACCATGTTTTAATCTGTTCTGACTCTTCTATTTGAGGGTCAATCAATAGTTTTGTAGTGGATGAGGTGTTGATCACCTTTCCATTGAATTCAGACACATGCCCATTTCGAATAGCAAGAACTGGCGATTCACGCATGAGGTATTTCTCGTGCAGCTGTGCACCCTACTTTTCGGCTAACGCCCCCCATAAAGTAACATTTATATTTGTGTTGGACATGTCAAGAATTGTTAAGGTTCGTCTTGCGACCTCTGTCCCATCTCTTCTCCTGATTGTGGTGCATGGATGTACACAAGTGACAATTCCAATTGCATCAACATTTGAACCGTTGCTTTTGCTCACCAATGCATTGAGGGGTGTGAAAGAGTAGTGCTCTTTAGGGATGGAATCATCATCTTCACAGAGGGAAACTCTTGAGTCAGGCATAAGAGAAATTTCCAACCCACTATTAAGCTTGTTATAGACTCTATTAGCAGGTCGAACCGTGCCTCCAGACAATGTGTATGTAGCTCCTGCGATAATTTTATCACAATGGGTGTGAGCTGCTTCATTGAAGCATGCCACACATGTCTCAGTTCCTTCACAATCTATGATATCAAAGGTGAAGATATGGCCACTTCCTTTCTGTGTGGTGTAGCTACGTATTTCAGACTTCACAGTTACACGACCTTTAATAGTCCACCTTGGTTGAAACAGATTCAAGTTTTTGATAGGCGTTATTGTCAATGGTGCCTCCTTCAGTAGGATTGGATTGACCCCAAATAGTAGACGTCGAGGAGCTAGTCTTTCAGGAACGCAAGGGTTTTTTGAAGATGTGGCCAAGCCAGAGGGTTCTCCTGTTGAGCGCCCAAGTTGTTCAAGATCTTCTGTGCATAGGAAAACTAGCTCCCCAACAATAGCATGTGTTGTGTGCACAATTTCAAGGTTGACAATAACAATCCACCTAAATATTTAAAGTGAGATAAAGTATAAGTAACAAAATCTAAGAGGAGAGTAGGTCTCACTTATTCTTGTGCCATATAGAAATTAGTTCATAAACATACCATGTGCTAGCTGTTTGAGGACAGCTGTATCTTTTCAATTGCATGATGGAGCCAGGTGCAAGCACATTGGATTCTATGTAGGAGTTGTACTTAGTTGGTAACGATGCTTTCTGCTTGTGCACACCATCAGAGATTTCCAACCTATATTGATTGATGTGTGTATATTCAAAGCCAAAACTTGAGATAGCTATGACTTGGACATGAGGTTCCAAAGCGACATTTCCTCCATGCATCAATCTAATTGCATATGGAGTCAATAAGCTTGCCATGGTGCAAGGCAAGGAGAGAATCCTGCACAAATGTATTGGATGTAAGGCGCTTGTGCGAAGAAGTCAATAGAACAACCCTTCCATCAAACTATAGCAACTTATTGGTAGATAAAGTCGAGTAGTCCAAAGAAGAGCCAAGCAACTAAATTGAAACGGGTGCAAGTAGCAACACGGCTAGGAAAAATTCATTTATGCACATTTTTTATGAACATCTACCTCATTATGTGGAGCAAGGAAAGGGAAAATAGATACTCTCTATGCAATTTATTATCAGCTATACTAATTTTTAGTCAGTTGCATACATGGAATATGTCTAGTTTTGATTGCAATAGCTCAAAGATACATGTGTATAGTTCAATTAGAATAGATTCAAGATACATGAAGTCAAGAAGACAAAAAAGTAACACATAGAAACATCAAGTCAATTGCCATATTGGTTGATGCATATGTACAATGGAAAGGACCAAAGGAAAAAGTAGTAGAGTGGGGGGGAAGGAGTTGTACATTCTTCCCACTGCACAATAGATTTTCCAACACCAGATATAAGGTTTAACTACTTGTTGTGCTAGAAAGAAGAAGGGGTCGGATGATTAGTAGGCGTTGTATACATTCTATATCAAGAGGGAAGCCATGCTCCCCATCTTCACAAAAAATCATAAGTTGATGTCGTCATGTTGTGTCAAAAGCAAAACCATTCTCCCCAACAAAACAAAAAAACAAGTAGCTATCTTAAGCAAGCTATTTACAATCTACTTTATGTCTGCTAGGAGTTTTAGAAAATCTTCCTTAATACTAGTACCATTTCCCATTCCATACAATGCATCATATTTCATTGCTCGAAGGAAGTCGCAATACGCATCCAAAACAAAATAAGTTGTATGGAATTTCTGGACTGCCTATTGCACCATCTCGATGTCATGGTTTTCCACTTGGAAGGCTTCTTCGCACGTCTTTTTAGCATCTTCAATAGTGTCTTCACAACCTCTCACAATGTTCTCTGCGAGGAATGCAACGTTGCTTTGGTACACATGAGCCCAACTAACAAAAGAAGAATCTAAAGGTGAGGGAGGAGCAACATTAGCTTTTGATCCTATAATGTCTCCCTCAGACGAGCTGCTAGATATCATGATAATGTCTACTGGTGGGTGCAAGTTTGCCATCACCTAGGGAGTTTCGTAATAGGAACACCTTTGATTATTTGATAACAATAAAATTTGCATGTGTGCGATTTGTAAAAGGACATTTGGTAATGGGGTGGGAAAATGACAACCATAATAGAAACAAAATCTTCACCGAGAAATGCTTAGAAAATAAAATAATGATTCTCTTTATGAGCATGCTTGGAATTGATGAAGGGAGATCTTTTATTAGTTCAATTAGTCATATATTTGTAATTAGATCAACAAATAAATAATAGCATTTTCTTTAAAAAAAATAAAATTATTCTATCTAAGGAATAGATTTAAAATTAAACTACAATTTTTAAAAAATAGCACACACCAATAAATAAACATACAAATTCCCTTATATGCATAATCAAGTTCAACAAATATAAATATAGATTAAAATTCCCATTATATTCATGATGTTATTTTCCTTTTAACTATAAGGAAGCGGGACAATTAAATTCAAAATCCATATATATACCTATTATAAAATTCCACCCACTATTTTTTTTTAAAAAGCACATTTATTCAAGCACATGTAAGCCTAATCTTTGTAACATGAAAAGTGCGTTAGTTTAAGGTCTATACAATTATGCATTGCAATGAAAAGCAATATAGAGGATATAAAGTGATGTAATTAATGGGAGAAGAATTGTCTACCCAATAATTCAACATTTCAAAAGTTTACCAACATCATTCATTTACCTAATTTTTCCACACATATCTAAACACCATGAATCACACTATACTACTTAGGAATATAGTAATTCATCAAGTAAACATTCGACAAAAACCCATGAACCAATCTCTTGATATACGACAAGTACTCCTATGGAGGTACTTCGTCGGGGAAAAAACAATAAGGGAAAGTACTCTACCTAGGGAAAGGAATTCAATCTTCACAATAGAAAAGATTAAAGGAGGCCCCTTTGCTTAAAATTTTAAGGCACCTACCAAGTGACAATCAAACAAATATTTATAACCAACTACACTATTTCCCATAATACTATTTACCTTAAGCCATCAAATTATAACCATTAAACTAAGCAATGCACTAATATGGGAAAAAGTGATGCAAAATGATTTAAATGATCTTACATGTTTGATGGTTCTAGAAGAGATGCAAAAGAATTTAAATCATCTTACATTGTACTTTAAATTTTTGTATTTGATTATACACCTAAATGATTAGATAAACTTATGTTAACAAGACATTTCTATTTTGAAACATAGCACCTTCAAGACTTTAAATTTAAAGAACTTTCGTGAAGAATCTCATCATAGTCCCAAAAGATGTCATTTCTAATGTAGTTTCTAAGAAATTATCTGTTTTTTGAATAAAACCATATTTTTCGGATGAAATTGTATATTTGAAAGAGTTGGTCTTATTTTTTCAAATTTACAATGAGCAAATATATTTATACTTATTTGAAATAGTTGCTTTTATTTTATCAAATTTGTAACGAGTAAATGTATTTATACCATAAGTATTTTCAGCAAAAGAAGTATTTGTCAAAATTAATTTGAAAATATAAAGGACATAATCTTGTGTATAAAATATTCCAATAAGTATAAAATGATTTTTTATAATATAAGTCATATAATGTGTAAGATGCGATCAAAATTTAAATTTTCAAATACATAAAGTTGGATAGAGATTATTATGTTCATATTTCAAGATGTATGCCTATTAAGCATTAATATATATACACTATACTAAATAAATAGTAATTTGTGAATAAAATGGAAATCTGGAAAGATGTGTTGGCTATATGTCTCTACAGACCCTTTTTCCCAATTCACTTTTAGTTGAGAAAATCTAAATGACAATATAACTGGATGAAGTATTTGGAATTAATTTTATCATTGTGGTGAAGGGAAAAATAAGTAATATAATGAATATCAATTTATGAAGGAAAAATAGATATATAGTGTGAATGAGAAATAAATTGATTTCCTCTTGAAACATATATTTATCTCTTCCATATGGGTAAATTTGGCATCCGCGAAATTCAAGGCAGCAATTCAACGAAGGAAAAATTCACCACCATGGAAAATTCATTGACAAAAACCTCACCGCCAAGATGAATCTCATTGCCAAGTAAAATTCATCGCTCACAATTCATAAAGTTTGTGTAATATATATTAAAAAACATTGGTGAATTGTTGGCGGTAAATTTTACTTGGCAGTAAGTTTTTTGTTGATGAATTTTCCATGGCGGTGAATTGTTGGTGGTGAATTTTCTTCTGGTAAATTGTTAGCGATGAATTTTCCCAGACCAAGATAAATTTACCTATAATTATTAGAGGATGTATATTTCAACTATATGAGCCATAGGTGTGAAACTTATTTCTAGGTCAAATCTAACACTATATATAATCTATGGACTAATAGAATAAAACAAAATAAAAAAATATTACTACAATTTTCTTATTAACTTGCTGAGTTAATCCAATAAAAAATATTGATTTCAAGATTTATATAACAGTCTTTTATTATATACATAATAGAATAAAAATAAATAAATAGAACTTTATTATTATTATTAATACGGGACATCCAATATAAAGACAAATAGTATGATGTAACATGATGTTATCATGAGGGCCTCAATAATGACAACTTTATATTTGTTTTGACAGTTTCTAATTATAATGTCAGCACTTATTAATATTTAAAAAATGTATTTGTTTTTTAATAATAATTTATTTTTTGGAATTTTAAAAATAATTTGGAATTTTTATATTAAGTTTTATGAAGTGAAGATATGTATTTCTAATTTATTAATAGAATTTGATATCTTTGAGAATGCAATCTGATTAATTT
>VDFB02226656.1:0-11936 GCA_007258455.2 Sequoia sempervirens | reverse complement strand
AGCCCTCCCTCTAGTGCCATTTTGTGGTACTAAATCTACAAAATGTTAAGCCTTGACAAGAATAAGTTAAGAAAAACACAACAAATCTAATATCCCTATGAAATATTGCATCATGTTAGATATGCTAAATGAGAAATTAAAACAATAAGAAAAGCTAAATAAGCATATAAACAACATGAATCCAAATTTATCTCATAGTGGATTGGTGCTTCTATGGAAAGAAGCCCATTCCCAATCCTTGCTAAAATCCATGATATGTTGATATGAAACTGCTTTGAAGATGATATGAGGTGGGAAAAATCAGTTCTCAATTGAAGAGAGTGACTTTGCATGAGATTGTGGAGGATTTGTTGAAGAATGAAGCCTTCTATTTATAAAATGTCAAATGCTAAGAGTTCTCAAAATAGAGCAATGTGGGATAATGATTGGACCAATGAGATGAAGCCACTTGTCAACTTGTGATAGGTTGAGGAATGAGCACATTTTGGTCAAAGTGCCAAAGAGGGGGAGATTCAAATTTGAATTTGATGACAAGATGAGTTAAATGCCGAAAGTGGGGATATGTAAGAGAGAAGCATATGTTGAAGGACAAGTCAACTTGCCTCAAATTCAAACTTGAGGAATAATTTCTAAAAAAAAAATGCCTTGTTGAGGAAAATGAGGATTTACAAATAAATCAACAACGATTTATTTGAAAAGTGGGAAAAACTAGAGATGTGATGGTGGTTAGATTAGATTAATTAGGGATTATATTAGCTTAGATGATGATTAGGTGATTTGACCCATTTGACTTAGATTTAGGGATTTAACTAAATAAAAGGGGGATGAAAGGTGATTTCAGACTTGATTAAATAAATATTTGATTTATTTAATCAAAGAGGATGTTGTTAGGCTTAAATTAAACAAAGTTAATTTATTCAATTTAAATGGATGACCTTAGGAGATTAATCAATTAAACTTGGTTTATTTAATTGATGAGCGAATATGATTATGCATGATGTCAATTTTGTGTGTCTACGTAAATATATGGAATTAGTCAGGTGTGCAACTATCTATGCAAGTCAAGTTGTAGGAAAACATATACCTTGTATTTCTAATTTTCTTTCTTGTTGTTTATTTGTGATGAACAACTCATTCAATTGGATGTGTATGTGTTCCTTGTACATCATTTTTAGCTGCCACCTTTTATTTACTTTGCTGAGTCAAATCAATTGAGTTGAGAAGTGTCAATCCATGCACTATTTTTAGCCTTTACTTGCTGATTTTTGTGTATAAATAGAGGAGCTATTTACCTCATTTTAGAGCATGCATATCTATATTTCTATTGTGATTTTTCTGAGTTATTATACTTTTTTTTCCTACATTGTGAGAGAGAGTTTTTGAGAGAACTAAGAGAGGTTTTGAGAGGGAATCTTATTGAGAAGTTTCTTACTTTTTGGGAAAGGCTAAGTTGGGGATATGAATCAACCGATTGGGGCACTGCATAAATGGGCATGTTGATTCCTACTCCTTAATTCTTTGTTCTATGTTCTTAAAAAGATTATGTTGCATTAATTGTTTTTTGGGAAGTTAGTTCTATTGTTTATTAAGGAAAGTTGATTAATTATTTTATGAAAGAGATAGGAGACTTGTTGTGTTTAGAGTAAAGAACTATTTTTCTCAATGTGTTTGTACATATTTAATATTAAGGAATGGGTGGTTGTGGAAGGTATTATATATTATTATAGGGCTATAGATTACGTAGCTAGTGGTTAAATTAGTTGATTAATATAATTAGTTTTGTTACTTCATAGACGTGTTAGACAAACACAGAGGTAATAGATTATTATTGAGGTTAAGATAATCCAATGAAGGGGATAGCCTATGGACAGGGTATGAATTGTAATATGTATAAACTAAGCTAGGAAGGTGGGTGAGTGTGTGATGTACACTTTGAAATTAAGAGTGATGAACACTTTGGCCAAAGTAGTGTAAGTTTCCACTGATTACACTGTCAGCTCACTATGTTTCCAAATTTATGTACTAGATAGGGGATGTCAATGTATAGGTTGTAGCCATTGTATGACAAATCTAGAATCATTTAAGAAACAACACCAAGCTTAGAAAAGGTCATGTTATTAGAAGGTTACCAAACCAATCTCTTCATTGAAGGGTATGACCATCTATCAATTAGATAGATTTGCAGGGGAGTGCAATTAGTCCATGGTTGGTGGAAAATTTATTGAGTGATACTTCTCCTCTTCAATTGGTGACCAAGGTTTTGAATGGAGGATAAATCCAAGACTAGTCATACATCTTTTTCCAGTAATGTCAATAGATCCTTGTATTTGTATTTTGTATCCATTATGATGGAAGAATGTGGAAAGAAAAATGATATCATTTTATCATGTACTATGTAATATTTACTTTGGAAAGTTGTAATGCTTTGATATAATGAAATTAAAATTTTGAAAATATTTTTATCTTAAATGTGCATGTTATCTTTTATATTTAAGGAAAAATATTATTTCTCTTATTGGATAGATGCTTAAACTTTTACTTGAGGCTAAAATGTAGGAAGTTACTATGTAGAACAATGGGCATGTTACATGTGGTATCATATCTACCGGGTTCATATCTAGAACCTATGTGCTCACTATGCTTTTCCCTTCCAACATTATGAGTATAATATTTGGAAAATTCTTATGTCAAGATGGTGCATCTTAGGTTAACTGCAAGAAATTTGGTAATTGGAAATGAGCACTACCTATGGTCCAAGAAGGAAAAAGAATCCCTTGTTCATACCATAAAGGGAACCAACTATGAAAATTCCATTTGGCTAAGGGATACCAAGACAATCAGTCACAATTTAACATGAATTAGCTAAGAGAGAAGGATGAGAGATGAAGCCAATTTCAACAAGTTACCATCTATCTCACCTGCCGAATCAAGCTCGTTATCACTTTCCAAGGATATACCCTTAGAATATAATGCTAGTCCAAATTTTATATTTAGAAACCCTTGAGAAGTGCCTATGGTTGATATTATTGTTATAACCTCTAGTGAAGAATCAAAGGGATATGTACCTTGAAATTATGTATCAGAAGATAAGTTAGAGGGTTACTATCCTTTTTGGGATAGAGAAGAGAAAATGAGAGATGATTTTTTTTTTGAGCGATGTACTCATTGAGCTATGTATCTAAGAGTGCATTTGATGGATACTCTCCTCTTTACTATTTAAATAGTCATTCTATGTAAAATAAGTATATCGAAATCATTGTGAATAAATGAAAGAAATGTGTTTTTATAAAAAAATTGTGTATGAAAACCTTAATGAAATGCTATGCATGATTATTTTCTCTTTTGATATGTTTTCCTATGTATCTAGTAAACCATGATAGGATCTAGTTAAAAGATGAACCTCCAAGTATAACATTACTTAAGACAATGGTTAGTACAAGAACTAATCTTAGAGTAAGTCAAGAAGTTGGACAAGGTCCTGATAATGTTGAAGCTAAGTTGGAGAATTTTTTTCCAATGATGGATAAAACTAATGGAAGGATAGGAAATCTAGAGCAAGAAGTGAGGGGAGGAGAAAAAATATAAGAAGTACCACACAAAAAAGAAGATGAATAAGTTCCCAATGAAGAGGAAGAAGGGGGAGATTCTAGAAACCACACTAAATCTAGAGATCAAGAAAATGATAGAACACAATCACATTCTAAGGAAACTAAGAGGAAGCGTTTGAAAACTAAATTATCTAGAGATATGAGGAATATTACCACTCCTAAATTTGAAGGAAACACCAGTGGGGAAGAATCTAAGGCTTGTTTAATACAAATAGATTACTTTGAGATTAGGAACTATTTTGAAGTCACCAAACGTATGTGGGGAGCTTTCTAGTTAGCAGGACAAGCCTCTAAATGGTGTATGAACAAGAAGATGGAATTTGGAATCAATTCCCTTAAGTTGACATGGAATGAGTTTGTTGAGATTTTTCAAAAGAGGTAGTTAAACCAACTCTTTTTTTATCAAAATATCATAGATTTCCATAATCTTAGGCAAGGAGATATGTCAGTGAATGAATACTGGGAAAACTTCACTCATCTCTTTTGGTATGTACCAATGTACCAAAAAGATGAGAAATTTTGTATCAGGAAGTTCATTATGGGTCTACATGGCCAAATAGGTGGAGAAGTGGATGTACATGGCCTAGCCACTATGGACCTAGTATATGAAAAAAGGAGATCAAGCAAGAGCAGAACCTCAAAGCCATATCAAGCTACCAAGAGGAAATAGAAAGAGGACTTGAGAGTCTCAATTTAATCATGCTCCAAGGAAGTTTGATGAATGGAAAGAATATCAAAAGAAATTGGATAAAGTATCTCACAACGATTGGAATGGGTAGAGGAAGGATCGTCGGGGAAACAACTTCAACAATTATAACAGTGGTAACTACACGAAATCTAGAGGGAATGGTGTTAATTCTGAGAGGTTAGTTAAAAGGAGAGGACCAATAAAAGGATTCTTTACATGTGGTGGGGATCATTATGCTGGTAAATTCCATAGTAAACCATCTATTTCACAACCACATGGTAATTCACTTCCTCCTCAACAGGTTGTGTTTCAGCAAAGGATCCATGTTGCAATGTACAATCGACAAGCTCAATACTAGATCACTCTAGTGGAAACTCTAGGTACTTTGCTTGGTTTACCTATTTCCATCCTTATAGATATTGGAGCCACAAAAAAAATTGTTTCACCTAGAGTAGCTAATCAGATTTCTAGGAAGGCTAGAATTATGAAAAAATATTGGGTTGTAGAATATGCAAACTAGGAAAGAGCAACGGTGAACCAATGTTTATTTGAGGCAAGGGTTGAACTTCCTAGTTTCTCTATGGAAGTAAATTTGTACATAGCACCCTTAGGATCCTATGATGTCACCTTAGGTATGAATTGGCTATGGAAGCATAGAGCTAAAGTGTATTTTCATGCTAAAACTATAAAATGTATAGATGATCTAGGTAATCTAGTGTCTTTTCAAGGAACACCTAGAGAAATGAAATTGTGACAAATTTTGGCTGTGCAAATGCATAAGTTGAAAAAGAAAGTATGACAACTCTTTATAGTCAAAATAGATAAATTAGAGGAATTCAAGGAAGTCACTCCTCAATATAATGCCATGTGTCATGAATCACAAGATGTTGAAGAAGGAGAAGTGGTAGGCTCTGGAGAAACAAATAAGGAGAAATATCCTATCTTACAAAAAATTGACAATATCTTTCCAAATGAACTACCTAAACTACCTCCCAGAAGAGTATTTGATTTCTCCATTTAACTAGTACTAAGGTTAGAACCTGTGTCTAAAGTACCCTATAGGATGACTAGAACTAAATTAATGGAGCTTAAGGTGCAATTGGAAGAGTCATTGTCTAAGGGATTGATAAAACCCAACATTTCACCCTGGGGAGCATAATGATCTTTGTTAAGAAGGATGGTACCCTAAACTTATGTATAGATTATCAGATGCTTAAAAAAGCTATGATAAATAATAAGTACCCATTGCCATGTATTGATGATCATTTTGATTAGATGTGAGGAGCGACAGTATTTCAAAAGATTGATTTGTGATCCGGTTATCACCAACTAAGGATCAAAGATGAGGATAGTTTTAAAACTACTTTCATAACAAGATATAGAAATTATGAGTTCATAGTCCTACCCTTTGGACTTACGAATGCATCTACAACATTCATGAACCTAATGAAAAATGTATATAGAGACTACTTAGATAGGTTTGTATTATTATTCCTTGATGATAATTTGATATATTTCAAGACTGAAGAGGGGCATTGTAAACATTTAGAGATAGTTCTCCAATGGTTAAGAGAACACAAGCTATATGGAAAATTCTCCAAGTGTTATTTTAGAAGGAAGTATAGTACCTAGGACATATAATCTTAGAGAATGGGATTACAGTTGATCTAGCTAAGATAAAGGAAGCAGTTGAATGGCCAATACCCAAAAGTGTACCAAAGGTTAGAATTTTTATGGGTTTGTCTAGTTACTATAGGAATTTTGTTGTAAAATTTTCTAGGATAGCCTTTCCTATTACTTCATTACAAATGAAGGGTAAGAAATTTGAGTGGTCAGAAAAGTGTCAAGCAAATTTTGATCTACTCAAGGAGAAGTTAACTACTATACAAATATTGAAGGTACCTGATCTGGAAGGAAACTTTATTGTCATAATGGACACATCAAGTGAAGGATTAGGATGAGTTTTTATGTAAGAAGGGAACGCCATTGCTTATGAGTCAAGAAAGATGAAGCCCTATGAAAAAAATTATGCATCACATGATTTAGAGTTAGTGGTGGTTGTTCATGTAATACAAATGTGGAGACACTATCTAATGGGAAAGCCTTTTGAACTAAAGAACAATCATCGTAGTTTGAAGTATCTATTTACCCAACCCAATCTAAATGCACAACAAAGGTGGCTGGAGTTGATAACATACTATGAATTCAACATCAACTATATCAAGGGAAAAGAGAATCAAGTTCTGATGCCCTAAGTCAAAGAAGGAATATAGCCTCTATGGTAACAATTCAAACAAAATTTAAGGGAAAAGTGTTGCAAGAATCCATGGGTGATGAATCTTACAAGAAATTTAAGCAAGCACTCATAGATAACCCACAAGATGCAAGGTACGAAGGTTTTCAATTTGACCCAAATTGATTATTAAGCTTTAAAGGGAGAGTATATGTACCTGATTTAGAAGAGTTAAGAAACATGGTGTGGAAATTAGTCCATAATGCACCATACTTTGAACATCTTGGTGTGATGAAGACGTTGGCAGATGTGAAGCCATTATATATCTGGAAAGGTATGAAGGGAGATGCTACTAAATTTGTTGCAAGATGCTTAGAGTTCCAAAGAGTAAAAGATCATCACCCTAGTTTTTTATATCCAAAAGCAAGTGGAAATTCATTAGCATGGACTTTGTGCAAGGTTTACCTATGTTAGGGAATAAGCACAATGTCATTCTAGTGGCATTGGATGAGTTAATCAAGGTGGTGCATTTTTTTTGATAAATATAACTGATGGAGCTCCTATCATAGCTCAAATATTTATTCAAGAAGTGTTTAGATTGCATGGGATTCCTGAGAAGATCATATCAGATAGGGATGCACGTGTAACATTTATGTTTTGGAAAACCTTGTTCTCGTCACTTAGAACTAAGTTGAACATAAGTTCATGTTATCATCTAGAAACAGATGGACAAACAAAAATAGTTAACCAAGTGCTTGAAGATATACTAAGGATTTATTGTGTGGATCGGTAGTACAAGTGGGAAGATTACCTACCATTAGTGGAACTTGCATACAACAATTCTTATCATTCTACAATCAAGATGGCTCCATTCGAAGAATTATATGGTAGAAAATATTGAACTCCTATAATTTAGGGTAAGCTAGAAGATAGGATAAGTCTTGGGCCAAAGATGTTATCAAAAATGGAGGAGCAAGTAGGAATTATTAAGCAAAGGCTAGGAAAAGCTAATGATAGGTAGAAAATCTATGATAATTATAAGCAGGAACTCAAAAATTTTGTAGTAGGAGTGTAGAGGAGGGGGGCCTACCACTCAACAACTCCATGTCATAGAGAGATGAGAGTTGAAGGCTACCCTAATCTACCTCAACTGCGCAAGTGTTTAGGGAATTGCTTGATATCAAGGATATAGAATGAAGAGAACTCTCAGTGCTTCTGTTAGTCTAGTAACCTGAAAGTTAGGTTTGGACTAAGTGACCATGTGTTTGGAACTTGGACTATACCTCAAACAAATATTTGCAAGAGGATAGTATTATAGAATAGGGACAACAATATGGTGCACTGGTATCTCACAGGTGCATTGGAGTTTGTATAGACAAAAGTGAAAAGATACAAACAAAATAATAGAAAACCTACTAAACAACTTAACTAAAGGTCTGCTAGTGATGACTAAAGTAATAAATAATAGAATAACTAAAATAACGAGAGAGATGATATAAGAATAATAAAAAAAGGAAGTTAAAGGTTCAACTCACAAAAATTCCAGTTCTCTTGCAAGCTCCACATGAATGACCACCTACACATAACAAGATGGGGAAAAATGTTGGGGCCTTTCTAGGGCTTGCCGTGGTTAAACCCCTATTTTGGTGTTTCCACCTCCACAAATAACCAAATAGATAGAGAAATAGAAATGCGATAAAAAAAGTACATGAAAGGAAATATAAAGCACTATAAGAAACACTATGCTACTCAAATCCAACAACGATGCAATAGTAAGTGAACAATACCACCCTCAACCAAAGGTGCTCAAGGCCAATAAAAGAGGAATGGAAGCTTATAGCCATGGAAAAGTCATGGTGGCTTCAACAACATCAAAAGAAGTCTCACAAGACACCAAATTGCAGCTTCTATGGTAGATGTGAAGAATGTTGTGATGTTGGAATGGTGGAGCCAATAGTGCAACAAGTAGCTCAAGAGTTGTACAAATTTTCTCCAAAATGATGTAGAATCATGAATATTTTCAAGAATTGTGAAGAGGATCAGATGATTGTGAATGATATGAATTTTAAGATCAATTATGAGGGAAAGAGTTGTTTAAAGGTTAGTTGAAGGGTGTAGGGTCATTAAATTTAATTACCAATGGAGAATGTAACACCTCTGTAGATTCCAGAGGTAGGAATCTTTTCAGGATGATAGTGTGGCACACACATGTCCACATGTTGTACACATGTCCTTAATAGAAATTCCCCCACCAACACTAAAAACAAGTGCCAAGTGGATGGAGTATGGATGGGTGATGTGGAATTACATGGCTAGATTTGATTTTTCTAATGTGAAGGATGTAAAAGGGGAACTTGAAAGGGGGTGAAAATTCACTCCTATACATTTTTCCCCTATTTTAGCCAGCATGAGTGCCAATGAGTGTTTAGTAAATTAGGTTAAAAGAGTTATAAGAAAGTATACCTTAACCATCGAGGAAGTAGACTACAATATGGCATGCTCAAAAGCATAGGGAGGGAAAATGGATCCATAGGTACTCTCTCCTAAGGAGGATTGAACAAAGTGTACTAGAGGCTTGCAGATCAACGGTGGATAGATCTCACATGGATTCAAGTATGTGATTTTAGACAAACAGAGTGAAAAGCTCGGTCCTAAAGGTAAACAACCACATAGATAGTAAAAAATTGAAGGAAGATCTTTCAAAGGGGTCCCTTAGGAACCCTTCAAAAGGAAACGGGTCCCCTCAAGGGACACTCTGTTTGAAAGTGCAATAGTTTTTTTTGTGAATTAATTCAACATCAAGGAATCCTTTTGAAATATTTCACTTCATCAATGAATTTGAAAGGAAGAAATTCCCCTCACAAGGGGAACATCAAACTTTCACCCATAGGGGAAGGTGCTCCCTCCTCGAAGGAAAGTTTCTCAAATTCTTTCTTTGTGAACCCATGATGAAGGAAAGGTATTCTGCTAGGGGTCCTTGTTGAGGAATGTGATTTTTGAAAAATATTTTAGAAAGTTAAAGATTTCCAAAAAGATTCGTTGACCACTGAATGCATTTTTTGAAAATCAAAGCAACATGAGAGCCCCCCCTTAGGATGGTGCATGCTAAAAAAAAGGCATGTGACATCCTAAGGAGAGAAAAGAAAGAATGGAAAGTGATGTTGTGGCCCATAGAACATGACGAGATGTAACCATGGCAATGTTGTCACACAACAAGGGACAACACATGAACACCACAAAATCACAAAGCAAACAAAGAAGAAAGAAAGATACAAAGAAAGAAAATAACATAAAAAAAAAGATAGGGAATATGATATTTTGAGGTCAGAGTTGCTCATAAATATGGATAAATAGATATAGTAACTTATATAAATGAACTACCATCAACCCCCTACTATATCAGAACATGTGAAGAAGGCACATGAAGACAAAATGAAAATAAAAAATTTGGTCAGCATGGAAGGAAGGCCTAAATGCCCCCAACACTTTGCATCATCCCCAATTGTCAAAAATCAATACACTAAAAAAAGATGAATGATGTGACAAATAGAAGAAGTTTTATGACACAAAAAACTCCTATATCCAAGCATCTATGAGGGTAAAAAGGGTCATCCAGGAACACATAACACAAGCATTGGGGAACACAAAGACACACACAATCTAATCTAAAGATAAAGAAGAGGCACCCCTAGTCCTCATCAACCAAGAGGTCATCGTTCTCCTAATCTAGACTACTGTAAGGGGAGTATGGATGAGATTGCAAGGGAAAAATATCAAGAGGGTACCTTCTGACCCTTCTACAATAAGAGCCAAGGAAGAAGGCCCCTTGAGGTCTTCTCCACTTAGTTCTTGTGAGGTGAATGTTAGCAAACTCATGAAAATCATTGATAGGGTCGGGACCTCGTCCACAAAGTTAAACATGCAATTTGTAGGAGTTCCATGTGCCAACTCAACAGGTGAGGGAGGTGGCACCCAAGATCCACTGCTAAGCTCACTGAAAGACTCAGGAGTAGTGATGAACTCCATGGATTCCAGGTCTTCCTCCAACACTAGGATGACATAAGCCAATGTGGAACCACCCTCTGAAGAAGGAAAATCCTTCTTTTGACCTCCATTAATATTGGTGTGAATTAATATCTTGTACCTAGATAATTCACTCACTAAGTAATTAGGAGACATATTCGCATGTTAAGTTTACTTAGGATATAATAATTTTCTAGAAGTCTTAGTTGGATTTTCTAGAACTTATCTTATCTAGATAGTATTGCTTGATTCCTAGGTAGTTAGTTTGTTATTTGTATCATGTAGAAGGATTAAGACACTTGTCATGATCTTGTCTAATCCTATCTCTCTACCTTTCCTTTATAAGCAAGGAATTTGATGTACATTTGCATTCAAGCATATTCAACCATTATTCAATCTTGCATTATTGAAGCAATATTTCTTGCCAATGTCTCTCTTGTGGAAGATATTTTGGTCTAGCAATTGTTCCTAAGGATGTTGGGGAGTCACCATTAACTCCCTCAATTACTAGCAGGGTCGTCCTCCATCTTTTGCTTCAACTGGGGATGTGAAATCCCCATAGATGAGGTAGTGGGAATGGAGGAAGAGGAGAAAACTGTGGCATATACCATCGAGGTATTTAACAATGTCAACAGGTTTCAAAAATGGTAGGACATCTAGAAGTAAAATCAAAAGGGGAGGCTCAATCGAAGGAGCAATGAATACTTGCACCCTATTTGGGTGAGGATCATTCATAGTCACAAGGGGATCCAAAATAAAGATTGAGGCTAAGCAAACTGAAGTAGAGAGGACAAAAGAAGAGGACACAATAGAAGATTTCAAAGTAGGAGCTACTAGATCCTCTTCTTTCTTCTACAAGGTGGCCTAATTAGTAGTTAGAGCCTTCCTTTGACACTTGTGCTCATGCACAAGGTGATTTCTATGACTCTGGGAGTTAGAGGCTGTAGCTTGAGAGGGGACGAAAGATTCTTGTTCAACTATCAAAATATCCATCATAGTTATTTCTAGTGGAGGAAGGGACTCCCAGATAGGAACAAGAGGATGGGATGGAGAGGATGATGGAACAACAATAGGAGGAGAAAGCTCGAGTTCCTCAACAATGGGATTCTTCCCATTCACTACCTTATAGGTAGAAGACGTGGGAGGTCACGAAGGTTGAGACATAGAGGATGATCCATGGGGACCCTTCCTCTTACCATACATAATAGGTTGAGGCACCTTAGGTAGATAGGAAGTTTGAAGTGGACTCTTGGGATTTAACAAAGTGAGAACCATCGAGACTCCCTAGCAAAGCATATGAATGGAAGTCGATGGAGATCATAATAGGAGTGAAGGAAGTAGCAAGTGGAATAATGGAAGAGGAAGAGGATAAACCACAGGAAGA
>VDFB02226654.1:0-10151 GCA_007258455.2 Sequoia sempervirens | reverse complement strand
GGTTTGTTAATACATTCTACTGCTCAACACTTCAAGACTCCTACCACTTCCTATGTATATACCAATGGATCCCCTAGCAAATCCATCCATTCTCAGGAGATTCCCGTGGCTAGATTTCATGGGAGAGCCATGAAAAGACTAACTGCTCAAAAGGGAAACTACAAACCCTCTAAACCCTAATCTAAGAATTCACAACACTAATTTAACTCAGATTAACTTGCTTACAGAAGGAAAAAACCCTAAAACTACACTATGAACATGAACATAATGCCAAATTAGTATATACAATGCATTTGATATCACTGTTTCTTCAAAACACACGGTAAACTCAGAATTTGCAGACTTCTCTCTATTCACACAAACCAAAAACTTGATTACAATCAACTGACTGCTTGCCTTCGAGCCATTTCCTTACATAGATGCCCTTTTCCATGTTTCAAGGGATGTTGGTCGATCCCACACTCCTAACTTTGAGGGGATCCATGATAACTAAGTTGCATGCAACTTGACAAATGTTGTCATGCAACTTTACAACAACTTTTTGCAACTTATCATTATGTCATGATCCTAAATCTTAGGACCTCTACCTCCTTGATTCTGAGCAACCAACCTCTTAACTACCTCTTGGCATCTTTCTAACAATAAGGATTTGTTTAGAACACATTTAAGGCTCAACATTCCAACATAAGCTATTAGGGCTAACTAAAGCAAAAATTAACAACAATGATTAAACTAAGGTGACTTTAGTCCTAGTGACTAACTCACCTATTCCACACACAAGCAAGACCTTCTAAGGTCAAAAAAAAAAACACACTATCACCCTGACTTGGCTAAGGTCAGGTACAAGCCAAAAATGATAACTAACAAAATGGAGGTTAGCCTAGGTGCTCCTGCACCGTCCTCCCCAAAACAAAAGAGTTCAATCCATCCTTGGATTGAGTAAGTTGAGATCAATACCCAACTTATTGAACTCTGAATCTTTGATCCACACTGCATCAACATCAGATTGACCATGTTTTTTAATCAGATGTTCCTTGTATTCCTTGGTTCTAGTCTTCTTATAGACCCTGGTATCCAGTATACTATCAACTTGTTTGACTGTAGCAGAAGGTAACTTGAGCTCTTCCACATCATGGATGACTTCCTTGAGACTTTTTTCCATGTCTGGTGGTGGTCCTTTATAATGAACTAAGTCTACAATATTGAAAATAGGGGACAGTCCACTGTCTTCCGGTAGCTCCACCTTAAAATCATTGTTACCATACTTTGCTAAGATAGGACAGGGACCTATCCTCTTCATTTGCAACTTGTGAGGAACTCCTTTTTGCAACCTAGACTTGTTTAAATGTACCATCACCAAGTCTCCAACATTGAATTGCACTTCTCTTCTATGCTCATCCACCTTGGTCTTATGCTTCATGTTATTTTCTGCCAATGTTTTTCTGACTGTATCATGAATCTCCTGCATTGAATAAGCAAAATCATCAGCATATCCACTTCCCTTGACTCCATCCTTTAAGTCCCTTAGCTCATAGACCCTTCTAGGATGTAATCCATAGACAATTTCAAAGGGACTCTTCCCTGTTGATCTGTTCATAGTGTCATTATCAGCATATTTAGCTTGCCCAATCAACTGATCCCATTGTTGACCATACTCCTTGGTCAGGCATCTTAATAGATTTCCAAGACTTCTATTTACAACTTTAGTCTGACCATCAGTTTGGGGATGGTATGCAGATCCAAAAGATAAATTAGTGCCCAATCTCTGCCAAAGTGTCTTCCAAAAATGGCTCATGAACTTAGTGTCTCTGTCTGATACAATGCTGATTGGTAATCCATGTATCCTTACTATCTCTTTGAAGAAGAGAGAGGCTATTTGACTGGCATCATTGGTTGTTTTACATGGCACAAAGTGAGCCATCTTGCTGAATCTGTCCACAACCACATAAACACTGTCCATGCCTTGTTTTGTCTTGGGTAACCCAACTACAAAATCCATACTCAAGCATTCCCATGGCCTAGTAGGGATAGGTAGTGGTTGGTATAGGCCTGCATTTGAAGAAGTACCTTTGGCCTTTTGACACACCATACAACTCTCCACATACCTCCTAACATCTAGGTTCATCCTTGGCCAATAATAGAACCTTTGAACAAGTTCTTGAGTCTTTGTGATCCCAAAGTGACCACTTAATGCACCATTATGCTTTTTTTGTATCAAATTATCTCTAATATTTCTAGGAACATAATCGATTCGGGCTAAACAAAAGACTTTGCAAAAGTATATCTCAACACATTTACTATGAAAAATGATTCTTGTATTCAGCACATACCTTATAAATGTTTCTCTGCAAAATCTTCATCATCCTGCATATATAGAGATCCTTGAAATGTTCTATTCCCATGCTCTTTAATCAATTTCTTGAATGGTGAGGACTCTTCACTCAAGGCATCTACCACCTTGTTGAGTAATTCTTCTTGTGCTTGATATTGGAAAGTGTAAGCTGCGGTGTATTCCACCCACTTCATGTGTTTGTGGACTAATTTCTTTCAGAATTCAGAAACTAAGTGCTTGATTTTCCTAATACAATTATGAACTCCTTAGGAAGCAAGTAGTGCTTCCATTTCAGAGTCTGGACTAATGCATACATCTCAAGGTCATAAGAAGAATACTTCTTCTCTTGGCTTCACTTAACTTCTCCTCAATGAAAAGCCATCGGTCTGCCCTCTTGACTGAGAATAGCTCCAATAGCCACATTGCTTGCATCAAACTCAATAGTGAATAGCTTCTCAAAGCTTGGTAGCACCAAAACAGGTTGGGTAGCTATCTTTTCTTTCAACAACTCAAAACTTTTGTTAGCTTGCTCATTCCATACAAACGTAGTCTTCATTCCTCCTTTAATGGTATCCAACATAGGAGCACAAATAGCACTAAATTGTCTTATGAACTTCCTATAGTATTGAGCAAGACCATGAAAACTTCTTACCTCTGTTGCTATCTTTGGAGTAGGCCAATTGAGGATGGCTTCCACTTTGCTGCTATCCATTTTCAAGTTGCCATGTGATAGCACAAATCCAAGGTACACCAGCTCTATTTTGATGAATTCACACTTCTCTAAATTGATCATCAATTTCTCCTCCTGTAGCTTCTTGAAAATCAACTCTATCTGTTTGAGGTGCTCTTCTCTTGTTTTGCTATAAATCAGTATATCATCAAGATACACTACTACAAATTTGCCAATGTAGTCTTTGAGGATTTCATTCATGAGTCTCGTGAATGTGGAGGGGGCATTAGACAACCCAAATGGCATAACCAGCCACTCATATAAACCCTCATTGGTTTTGAAAGTTGTTTTCCACTCATCTCCCTCATGTATTCTAATTTGGTGATAACCACTCTTTAGGTCTATCTTGGTATAGTACCTAGCTTCACCTAGACAATCCATGAGGTCTTCAATCCTAGGGATAGGGAACCTATACCTAATGGTTATCTTATTTATGGCCCTAGAATCAGTACAAAGCCTCCATTCTCCTCCCTTTTTAGCTGTTAAGATAGTGGGTACTGCACATGGACTGATACTCTTCCTAATGAGACCTTGGTTTAGGAGTTCTTGTATTTGCCTAGCTATTTCCTCATTTTGTTGAGGGGTCATCTTGTAAGCTGCCTTATTTGGTAGGGTAGCCCCTAGTATCAAGTCTATCCTATGACTTATGGCTCTTTTAGGGGGTAATGCTACTAGTTGTCCACTACTCACAATGCCTTCATAGGTCTACAATATTTTCTGTATTTCTTTAGGTAACTTTGGCTTTTTAGCTACTTTCTCATTACTTACCTCTCTTGGCCTTAGCATCACTGCATAGCCAACTCCTTCTCCTTCTTCCAAGGCTTCTAGGAACTCTTTTTCACCAACCATGAGCAGTTTAGGACCTGCTGTCTGCACCTCTGTATCTTCTAGCAAAGACTGAATTTTGAAGGTTACCTTATCTTTCTTGAAAGTATAGGAGTTCTTTGCTCCATCATGCACAGCTTGGCGATCAAATTGCCATGGTCTACCTAGGAGCAAGTGACATGCATCCATAGGTAACACATCACACAAAACTTTGTCCTTGTACCTACCAATTGAGAACTCCACCCATGCTTGTTCATTCACCAAGACATGTTGACCTTTATTGAGCCATGTGACCTTGTAAGGATTGGTGTGGGGTATCCTTGTCAACTTCAGCTTGCTGACTGTCTCCTCTGACACAATATTGTCAGTAGACCCTGAGTCAATGATAACTCTACACACTTTTCCCCTCATCTTACATTTTATCCTAAATAGGGACCTCCTTTGGCTTGGTTCTTCTTTAACCGGCTCCTTGATCAAAGTTCTCCTCATCATGAGGTTCTCACCTTCCTCTGAATTCAATGGTACTTCAGGATGTTTATCTGCTACACCTGTCTCATCATGAACCAGGTTAGTCCTCTTGTCATTTCCATGAGAGGTACCACCTTTCTCTGGACATCTATAGGCCGGGTGTCCCATTTGATTGCAGTGGTAACACTTCATGTTGGTAAAGTAGTTGCCCCTTCCTTGCCCACCACTTCTTCCTCTAGAGCTAGAGCCTCTTCCTCTACCACCTCTACTAGAGCTTCCTTCTTGCTGATCAGAGTATCTGACTTCTCCTTGAGCCTTTGGTTCTGAACTCCTTCCACCATAGCCACCTCTTTGTCCTCTGCTGTCTTTTCCTTTACCCCTACTTTTGGAGGTCTGCTCTTGCTTCTTTTTTCCTTTCTCCTCTATCTTTAAGGCCATTTGATAACATTGGCGGATGGTTTTGAAGTTCACTAGGCTCATGTCTTCTTGGATAGACCATTTAAGCCCATTCAAATACCTTGCTAGCTTGATGCTTTCATCTTCAACCTCCTTTGATCTGAGGCACAACTTTTGGAACTCTTCGGTGTATGTTTGGACATCCATATCTTTTTGTCTAAGGTTATGTCTCCTCCTATGCAACTGAACTTCATAGTCATCAGGTAAGTAGGTCTGCTTGATCTTGGTTACCATGCCTCTCCATGTAACTATAGGACCCTTTCCTTCTTTCTCTCTTTCAACTTGCACAAACTTCCACCATGTGAGAGCTGAACCTCTCAACCTTGACTTGGCCACCTTTACTTTTTGGGCCTCTGTTATACCATCACATTCAAAGTGATTCTCTATACTTCAATCCATTCCTTGACTAAATTAGGGTCCATTTGTCCACTAAATAGTGGCAATCCTTCCAAAGCTTTGCCACTTAAGGCCTGCAATGCCTTCAAGAAGGGTTCTTCAGTAAGGATAGGGTCAGGTTTTGGAGCTTCCTCCTCCAAGTCCTCTTCCTTTTCCTTTGCTTCCTGCTCTTCCTTTTGTTCTATCTTATCCTTTACTTTGTTTGTTGTTTCTTGGACTTCATCCAAGAGCTTCTCCATTCGAGACAACCTTTCTCTTAGCAGCCGATTGTCCTCTTCTTGCTCTTCTACCTTCTTGGCTAACTCGGCACTAGTCACCATGGTTCTTTCTTCCTCTGCTGTATTCTCTCCTACTGACTTAATGGGTTGCAACATCAATCACAAGCCTGATCAAACAAAGGCTCTGATACCAATATAGTGAAATTAGTGTTCCAAGGCTTGCTTGCACAATCTAATAGAAGACCTTTTCACTGTCTTCTTCCTAGAACTGATACCAATAGGTTCTTGTTAGGCTTGGATGATTAACCAAGTCCTGCTCCAACTCTTCTCCAAGAGTTTTCCACTTGTGCTTTACCTTGGAAGACCAACACCTCTTTTGCAATTGGAATACTCTCTCTTAGACTTAGAAGTCTCTAAGTGCCAATATCACACAAAACATTATACTGCTTGTAGGGGTGTTAGAAACATTGAAAACATGCCAAACACATCCATTAGATTCCATCTGGGATGGTCTTAGATCTTTGTTCTTACCGATTCCAAGATTTTGCTTTGAAGAGGCCTAATTCCTTGTAGCCCTTGCCAGTGACCTTTTTGCTTTTCTTGCTCAAACTTTCCAAACAACCTAGAAAATAAACTTCACTTTCAAATACCCTTTTTGGTCCTTTAAAATATTCATAGGGTTTCCCTGCACTTCTATCTCCTTCTCGCATAATGTGTTTCCTTTATATTCTAGGGGCAAATGTGGCTAATAGGCCTAATTACTAGGGTTAATCATTTTCGCTTCCTCTCACACAAATGGATTATTTAGACTCCTTTAACTTTTCTAGGATGTGAATATTTTACTCACTCCTACCTGGAGATACCATGTTTTTTTCATATTGTACTCTAACCCCGCCTATAATTTCACTCTTTTCTATCAAACTCCCAACTGTAATTCCTTCTAAGCTCAGCTTAGGGTTTGATTTTAAAAATGCATGCTCACTTTCAAGACTCCTACCGCTAAGTATTTATACACTACTGGCCTCTAATATATCCATTCTCCTCAGAAGACCCCTTTGGTTAGATTTCATGGGGGAGCCATAGAAAGGACTCCATTGCTCGTAATAAGATAGTAAAGACTCCTAAACTCTAACTTATTTACACAAAAACACCTAAACTAAATCAAATGAATCCTACTTTTACAAAAGAAAGAATGCTTAGATATGTTTAATAAACTCAGATCCAATACCAAATCAAGACATACACCATATTTGATATCACCAAGTATCTCAAAACACACAGTAATTTACAGAAAAAAATGTGAGTTCTTCTATTCAAAAGCATGACCCTTACTTAATTACACCCTCTAATCTTATAACTCCTAGCCCTTGTGTCATAGATGCCTTTTTCCATGTTTTAAGGGATGTTGGTCAATCCCACACTCCTAACTTTTAGGGGATCCAAGATAACTAAGTTGCATGCAACCTGACAAATGTTGTCATGCAACTTTGAGACAACTTTTGCAACTTATCATTATGTCCTCTCCCCGATTCTTAGGACCTCTAACTCCTTGATTCCAAGCATCCAACTCCCTTAATTTCCTTTTAGCATCTTCTAACAACATAGATGCATTTAGAACACATTTAAGGCTCTATTCCAAACTTAAGCTACTAAGGCTAATTAAAGCAAAGATAATAATAAAGACTAAACTATGGTGACCTTAGTCCTAATGACTAATTCACCCAACCACAACAATGACCTTCTAAGGTCCAAAACAAACACACAAACCTTCTGACTTGGCTAAGGTTAGATACAAGCCAAAATTTCCTAGTCTATGGAGGTTAGCCTAGGTGCTCCTGCAGTAACTAATGATACTTTCAAATAAACCTCGCATCCACTTACAAGGATGCAAACACAACTAAAAAAACCTCTAAATCACGAAGATAAGTAGGCTCCATTACCAACAAGCTCATGTTATGTTTGCAATAGGGAGAGAGGGAGAGAGGGATAGGGAAGAGAGAGGGGTATTTTAGTTAAATATTAAAATTTTATAAATTTATTGTAAATTTATATATTTCAATTAAATACAAAAGATAACATGACCAAATTTCATTTCTCTCAATTTTTACGTTTTAAAATAAAGATAATTTTATATTTTGTAATTCAAAGGTAAAAAAATATGAAGTAAATAAAATAGCTCTATAATAATATAAAATAGAGACACAAAATGTTTTAAATATGTATCAAATAAAATAATTTCATGTTAAAATAAAGACACCAATTTTTTAAGATATGTAACAAATAAAATAACTCTTTCATCTGGACAATTCCTATCCTTAGAAACGACTTGGAAAATGATTAATTTATAAATTTTGGATGAGGATATTAGATGGATGGAATTTGATCTTGTGCAATGGAGGGACATAATTTCTATATTTGGGAGAGAGACTCAAAAGCTTGCAAGTGACATCTTGTTATTGGTGCATATGATTAGACGAAAAATGAAAAGAGATGGAGAGTGGAGATTTTCTCAAATTTGATTGGAGATGAGCATTGAAAATGGTTTTTTGGATTTTTGTGCATTTGGAACCTTTTGCATGATTGATATGTTTATTTTTAACAAAGTGATTGAAAAATATGTTAGTGATTAACTAATTGATTAAACCGTATTTATTTATTCAAATAATGAATATTTTAGACGAATTAAAGAAATTATATGTTTTTACTTAATTTAAGAGAGAATGTTGAGGTAGTGATTAATTTAGTCAAATAAATGTAATTTATTCAATTAAGTATGGAACATTTGAAGAAGTGTTGAATTGATTAAATTAATTAAATAAATTTATTTCCTTAATAATAGAAAAAAAAAATATTAATTAAAAGATCAAGATTTATTTAATAGATATTATAAAAGAAATCTAATTAATTAAATAAATACATACTGCAATAGATATGCACGATGGATTTATTGTGATGGCAACATAAATGTGGGAATATATTTTAAGTTTACAATTACTGCATGGATATAATATTTACTGATAATTTATTTTATGTATACCATAATCAGAACCTCGTAGGTTTCTAAAGCACCCCTTGAACTACTCTCCAGTTGATGAGTGTGACAGAAATTCCATGGGACCGTTTTGACATAGATGGATTTCAACTATGTCTTTGTTTGTTGCATTTTTAGTTCTTCATCAACTACCCAATGATGATAAAGAAGATTATTTTTCAAATTTCATTATTGTGGATGTCAAATTCTGCATTTGCTCAAAAACAAACAACCATTAGCATCATTAGTAAACTTAAGCAAACCGAATAAAGCATCCCTATGAAATAATACATCATGCTTCCAAATGCAAACAAATGACAAATAAAGCATATAAAAAACATGAAGTGTATTTACCTCATAGTGGATTGGTGCTTCTTCGATGTGGAAAGAAGCCCTTTCCCAATCCTTTGCTAAGCTCTATAATGAAAATGATATGAAAATACTATGAAGATTGTGAAGTTGTGGAGAGAGATACTAAGATTAACGACGATTAATACAATAGAGAAACTCTCTATTTATAGCCAAGAAGGATAAAAGAATGCCAAACATGGAGGATGTGCGACTAAAGATCCATCAATGACAAGGTGCCACTTGTCAACATGTGAGAGGTTAAGGAATGAGCACATTTTGGTCAATGTGCCAAAGAGGGGGAGATATGAAATTTGAATTTGATGACAAGATGAGTTAAATACTAAGTTTGACCTTTGCAAGAGACATGTAAGAGCTCTTAAATGCTTTGTTGGATGTACATGTCAACTTGGAGGGAGATTTCAAACTTGGAGAATATTCCCTAAAGATGCCATGTTGAAAGAGATTAGATGAAATAATAAATCAAATAAATTGATTTATTGTGCAAGTGGGAAAATCTAGAGAATGTGACATGAGTTAGATTAAATTAATCAAGATTAGATTAATTTAGTGAGGGATTAGATGATTTGAATTTTTGACTTGGATTTAAAATAAATCAAAAAGGAGGAATATAAATTTTGAGATTTAATTAAATAAAGTTTGATTATTTAATTAAAAGGATGATGTAAGATAAAGGTTAATTTATTCAATTTAAAGGAGATGAACTTAGGAGATGATTTATTTAATCAAAAGATGGAATGTTAGGATTTGATTAAAAATTAATCTATTTAATCAAATGAGGTAATGATTTATTTAAATAAAGTGAATTTATTTAATTAAAGGATGAAATGTTAGATTTAATTAAATAAAGGTTATTCATTTAAAATGGTGAATTGAAATGCATGCATATTTTATGTGTCTAAATTTTCCCCCTCTTTGAAGCAATGTACTTGTTGCGTTGGTTCAAAGAATAAACTTGCCGCAATCAAATTTAAAAAAAAATCTATTTTTTTCGAATGTCTCAGCAGAAAGAATTATAAAGAGGTTCAAAATGGATGGTTATGATGATGATGCAAATGAAATGGTTTGAAGATGCTTCGAATAACCAATCTATATTATCCTAAACAACATAAAATGATGATGTAATGCATGTGAGATGGATGAGATGGATGGTGTCATATGCTATGATTATGAGATTTATGTATGCTAATGGTTTGTGGATGCAAGATGGATGCATTGGTGATGTTATGTTAGCGCGAAGAGAAGAAAGAAGAAATGAGATGATGACAAGAGGATCCAACAAGTCCATGATCTGACAAGACTTTATTAGAGATGATGATAGATGAT